>NQII01000308.1:663129-676929 GCA_002778355.1 Clitarchus hookeri
GATTTTTTTTATCCCTACAGTGCTCCGGATGTGCCCAGTTCTCCATGCGGTGATCGAAAGAGTTACGTTCAGTTAGCCCTCGGAGGCGGAGGCGGTCGGACTCCCTGCAGGCATGTCCTTGGCTCCCTTACCTATATTACACATTCCAAGATGGCGGACGTATATCACAAACATAATATCGCTTCTCAGCTCGGTTGCGAGTGAGCGGTGGTCGGGGTAGGATGTGTACTTAGTGTGTAATTCCTCTCTCGGTATGTGTACCTAGTCTCGGTACATGTAATTACTCTCGGTACGTGCACTTATTCACTACAGAATTACTCATTATGCAATAAGATGTAACGACATATAATTACGCCTAATTACCCTCTACGGGTCTCGAACCAACGAGCGCCTCACTTCCCCTCACCATTCCTTTGCAGTTGTGTTTCGGCAGTCGATGGGTGAACATGTGTACTTCGTGTAATTACTCTCTCGGTAAATGTAATTAGTCCTCATACTTACTCTCGGTACTTGTAATTGTTTATGACGCAATTACGTCTATTTACCCTCTACGGATTTCGAACCAAGGACTGACCCTACACCCAATTAACCCCGCCCCTGCCCTTCAGACTTCCTCAAAATATTTCGAAGTCCCACAAATGTCGCTTGGGCGCTTTGTCCACCGAAAGGTTACCACCACAAGCAACAGCCAATCACAACACTTCTCAGAAGGGGTGGGATAACCCGTCAGCCAACCGCAAAACACCCCCAGATATAAGGGGGAGGGGGAGATTATCTGTTTCTCAAGTTAAAAGGTGCCGGCAATTAGTATATTTCTCTCCGAGACACCTTCCCAGGTTAATTAAATGGCACTGAGGCCACTATTGTCTCCCTAGCATGCACAAACCTATTCGCTCCCACTTCTTACGTTCTAATATATGCAATGAGAGTAAAGAATTTTTCAGGGGTGAATTTTAAAAGAGCCATGTTACATGTAAGTCAACTACAGAAAACTGTTGTATTGCAGCATTTAATTACGTCTGTGTAATAAAAGTAATATACAGCACTACAATTGCTGCATGTAGGTATATGCTGTTCACGGTAAATTGAGCACCTTTGAGACCCTAGTTACCTTTTCCTTTCAGCCATTTTTCTTCCTTTAACAACCTTTTTAAATAAATATTGCAATGTAAGTAATAAACACAGTGTATATATTCCACCGCACTCGGAAGTTAACGTCTAAAGTTAAAATAAAATATATTTATCGGTAGAGCCACGAGTATTTCGCGATATCATTCGGTGGCGAGGTTGGCTCCAAACACTTCTTCTTTTCTCCTGCTGTTCTGATTAGACAACAGTTCTTTAGACACCCCCCGTTTAACTGTGAGTCAGTAATAAGCAGGAAGCAGTAGTGTGAGTGAGTGTTTATTAATCCCGTACAGAGGCCTCACTTGATTACAGCAACCAAGAAGCAAACAGTAATGTCTCGAGGGTATAGAGGGCTGTCCAGCCTAGCTTACTGCCAACTCAATCTGAGAAATACTCGGGGCGCTAGTATATAGACTATTATTCAAAATGAGAGGGCTTTCAAAAGTTATCACTTTACCGTGAATAGTCTACAGGCAGGTGTAAGAAAGTAGGTTGGTGGGTACAGCTTAGGGCTTGTTTACATGAGGTCGCTTTTAGTGGTCAACGTGCGCCACAGGGTGGCCAATATATTTCAAAGGCGTAACTTACACCCCCGCAGACCTCGCAATGTAAGGGAAAAAAGGATCAGAAAAAAAGNGCCAATATATTTCAAAGGCGTAACTTACACCCCCGCAGACCTCGCAATGTAAGGGAAAAAAGGATCAGAAAAAAAAGTGGGGATGGCTGGCAAGGAGGCCTACAAACGTTGGCTGATTTTGTGTGCTCATTAAAACATTTTCAGATAACAGAGAACCTGACCCACCACGGAACGAGCAGTTTACATAGCGCATGGCCGGCATTGCTTTCTCTTTTCTGACTCCCCTGGTCCTCTACATTTACTGACGGCGGAATTAATTGANTAGCGCATGGCCGGCATTGCTTTCTCTTTTCTGACTCCCCTGGTCCTCTACATTTACTGACGGCGGAATTAATTGACGATCTTAGGTTACAAGCACATTCAAACTAAACTAGAACACTGACTGAAAACATTAACACGTCTATGTGTAATGAAATAATTTGAAAACCATCTGTGGTTTTGCAAATAAAATTAACGCCCTTCCTTTGATTTTGCACTTAGCTGAAGTTGTTTGCGTAGTATTTTATTTGCTTCAATGATATATTCCTTTACATTTTACGCGTTCAGTTTACTCGTTTCAGCTGTATTTTGTTACGGAAAAGCTGTTTTCGTAAACGAAAATATAGTTTTATTGATATCCTAATTAAAAATTATTCAAATTAATTAATGTATTTATTATGTAAAAATGCGTTAATGTTATGCCAAAAAGGGCCCAAAATATATTTTGCTAGAGGGCCCAACTAAAATGACTCTCCAGTGGCATGAGAACCTCTAGTGTGGTGGATTAGGCCACACCCAAAACGTTAGCTCCAGTCAAAGTAAACATGACAACTAGTGAGGTTTGTGAATGTCGTTGCTTTGTATGTTGCGTTAAAAAAAAAACGTAGACGAAACCGAACTGTTTATGCTCATCCTCTGTTGGTTGAAAAGTTCTGAAGCAAGATAATACATTTTTTTTTTTTTTCAGTTTCTTTAGAATGTCTAAGAATCCGTTGATGGACTGACTTCCAGGGGATGGGGGCTAGAGTTTTTGAGTTGCAAGATGCAGATGGTTCTTAACAACGAGGTCTTGAGAGCCGATGAGGGTGAAATGAGGTGAGAACGGAGCAGCGCCGGAATGCAAGGGCAGGGAAATGGGACATCCCCGAGAAAACCCGCTGACCAACGACATCGTCCGGCACGATTTCCACTTGCGAAAATCCGGGAGTGACCCGGCCGGGGATTGAACACGGTTCTCCTTGGTCGGAGGCGAGCAGTCTGACCACTCAGCCACCGTGGCCCCTATGGGGGGCTAGAGACGTGCCTCCTCCTAAGCTGGAGATGTTTCACTACTGTTTATGTGTTGTGACTGGACTTGAAATATTAGGCTACATTCATCACCTGAGTTTTAACAGTTTATTGTTGTGTGGATATTCTGGAGTTCTCTAACTAGTGACAACGTGAGCATTGTATCAGCATAGCATCACACGTGGGGAAAAAATCATTACTTCCTTCTTGTACAACTTTATTTTTTAGAATATATATTACGTATATTTCTTATCTTTNACTGGCCTCCTCCTAAGCTGGAGATGTTTCGCTACTGTTTATGTGTTGTGACTGGACTTGAAGTATTAGGCTACATTCATCACCTGAGTTTTAACAGTTTATTGTTGTGTGGGATATTCTGGAGTTCTCTAACTAGTAACAACGTGAGCATTGTATCAGCATAGCATCACATGTGGGGAAAAAATCATTACTTCCTTCTTGTACAACTTTATTTTTTAGAATATATATTACGTATATTTCTTATCTTTNGTGGGGAAAAAATCATTACTTCCTTCTTGTACAACTTTATTTTTTAGAATATATATTACGTATATTTCTTATCTTTCTATCTACCCCCCTTCCTCCTTAATTTATTACGTGGTTGCAGTGGATACTGTAATTAATTTTTATTTTCAGTTCTGACCTGTTTTCTATGTCTCTTCATTTTCCCTCTTCTCGAAGATTGGCTATATATTCTGTNTTTTTATTTTCAGTTCTGACCTGTTTTCTATGTCTCTTCATTTTCCCTCTTCTCGAAGATTGGCTATATATTCTGTGCGGCAGTACACAGGCTCCAAAATATTAAGTAACTCGAAATATGTAAATGGTTTTCTTCTGGTAGCTGCAAAGGCCTAGTGAAGTTCTGTTCTTTTGCGATNTTAAGTAACTCGAAATATGTAAATGGTTTTCTTCTGGTAGCTGCAAAGGCCTAGTGAAGTTCTGTTCTTTTGCGATTTCCTTCAGTAACAATCCCGCAGGCTTTTCAACTATTTGTTTAGCAGTTTACCTGTAAGCAACTGTAATTTGTAATTCTAACACACAATGTATTTTGGATAATACGAAGATGTGTATGTGCGCTTTGTTTGTGTGTGTATATAGGTTCGAATGCATCTCTTTGTGTTGCCTATGTTATTCATTCAATGTTCAAAGCATGTAAATGTTCATGTGTCACCCAGATATCTTGGGAGTTGAGCAACGATGCAAAATTTACACCTGCAATACAGGATTGGCAACGTCACAATTTCACCTACTATTTGTGAGGTGTGTAATGCTGTTTGGAGCAACGTGAAACTGGAGTGTTTGCCAGAACTCACTACAGATTTTTGGTAAAACACTACTTCTGAACTTATGGCAATCTCGAACTTTCCTCTCTGCATTGGTGCCGTAGATGGTAAACATGGTCAGGTGATCAAGCCTACTGCCTTATACTACAAGTTATCCTCCCCCCCTCCCCATCTTTCTTCTTGCAATATATGACGCTATCTACACGTTCATATATATTGATGTCGAAGGTGATGCTGTGGATGCAACAGAGTTGAAACATTCTTTATTATTTAAGAATTTTAACAGATTGCATGTAGTTGGAACATGCCTGAGCGTAGACGTAGGTTTCAGTAAAAAAAAAATATTTTTATGTTTGTATGTTTGTCGCGGTTGAAGGTTTTGGACAATCAAGATTATCTAACGTCCATCGGGCGAGTTGTTGGGTTTCGAAAGTTTCCCTTCCAGACTTCAAGCTCTGAACGAAGTATTCTATTTCGACTGTTTCCCTGCTATAATGAGGGGAGTCTAGTCGGTTGTGAGCTAAGTTTCAAATACGTACAACTTCTTCAAGTTTTGGAAAAGCTACTGATAGCCGTGGTGTACCTTGGTCATTTGTGTAACCGCCATCGCACCTGAAGTGAGCAGGCGGACCCCTAGCGAGGTCTGTAAGNGACGTAGGTTACAGTAAAAAAATTATTTTTATGTTTGTATGTTTGTCGCGGTTGAAGGTTTTGGACAATCAAGATTATCTAACGTCCATCTGCGGGCGAGTTGTTGGGTTTCGAAAGTTTCTCTTCCAACCTTCAAGCTCTGAACGAAGTATTCTATTTCGACTGTTTGCCTGCCATAATGAGGGGAGTCTAGTCGGTTGTGAGCTAAGTTTCAAATACGTACAACTTCTTCAAGTTTTGGAAAAGTTACTGATAGCTGTGGTGTACCTTGGTCATTTGTGTAACCGCCATCGCACCTGAAGTGAGCAGGCGGACCCCTAGCGAGGTCTGTAAGTTGAGATTTATCATCTACCCTATTTGCTGCTGCATATAATGAATTTCCGGCAGTCTTTGTCTATTGCTTTAAACTGAGATATAAAAAAGCACTTCTTAAAATAACTTCCCATATAATAATAATACACAACACTATTTTTTCTTTGTCCAGTTTGCTAAGTTTCTGCGCAGACAAGTGCTGTTTTCCGCCTATAATAATCCGTTAATTTCCCCCCGTAATTTTAAATTCCATTAATAATACACCGATTTTTCTCCGTATTTAAAATAAATATGTATACCTCCTGTGCAAACCACAATGTTAGAATCACAAAAATGCTATTTGTGGCGAGTCACTCTTTCACCTAGATTTGCTGGCGAACAACTATAGCTCCTTATATAATCCAGCCCAGCAGTAAGCTGTGTGCAATGAGTATAGCCCAGGAGTGTCAAACTCAAACTGATGTGTGAGCCTTTGAATGTAATCAAGAAAGTATAACGCAGGGCCGGCCTGGGAAATTTGCGGGCCTGGAGTAAATCTCTTTTTGGGTCCCCCTATTTGACGTGACACTAANTTTGACGTGACACTAATTATTTATAATATTATTTCAGTTTATTATTTTAATTTACATTACTAGCAGAAAACAAGTTCCCAGGAAACAGGTTTACTGTTTGTTGTTAAATTAATAAATATTACTGTTTTACGTGAAAGGTTTCACGTTAAATTATCGCTAAATATATATATTTTTTTTACTGCAAAAAAATTGTACGTAAAATTGTAATTTTTTTTGTGTGTGTCACTTAAGATGATTTTGTGAAGAGAGAAAAATCTTTGCAATAGTAAAGTGAACGTGATTGGCACGTTAACTGAATATTTAGTGACTGCTGGAAATGTTCTTAATCAAGGGCAGCGAAAAGAACAACACAACTGGTGAACTACGTTAAAATCGNTTTAGTGACTGCTGGAAATGTTCTTAATCAAGGGCAGCGAAAAGAACAACACAACTGGTGAACTACGTTAAAATCGTGCATAGCTAGAACCCCGTAACCATAAACTAGAGATGAAGTAGACCGCTTATTCGTCTTCTGCGCATGTACCTAACATTGACCTACCCTGAAGGAACACAACTGTCAAAGTCGCGTGGTCAACAGTGATGAACGTGTTTGTTTATATCTTAATTTTCAAAAGACAAGCACCTTTATAAGGATAAAATACTTTCGCCAATTTGAATGTAATAAAATTACATTACGGATTGATTAGTGGAAGTATACATACATCTCAAAGCACTTGTTTACTAATCAGCACTCTAACCTCAAATCATATCCATGCTGTTTTTGCTGGACGTGTTGGCAGAAAAGCAATTCAATGTTGGGGACACGGGCTCTACCTNCAAATCATATCCATGCTGTTTTTGCTGGACGTGTTGGCAGAAAAGCAATTCAATGTTGGGGACACGGGCTCTACCTCATCTTGTGTATGCCCCTAACACTCATCATCCCTTGTCTAATGCCTTTCGTAGCATTGTGGCGGCACTCTCATATCNCTAATGAATTTCCGGCAGTCTTTGTCTATTGCTTTAAACTGAGATATAAAAAAGCACTTCTTAAAATAACTTCCCGTATAATAATAATACACAACACTATTTTTTCTTTGTCCAGTTTGCTAAGTTTCTGCGCAGACAAGTGCTGTTTTCCGCCTATAATAATCCGTTAATTTCCCCCCATAATTTTAAATTCCATTAATAATACACCGATTTTTCTCCGTATCTAAAATAAATATGTATACCTCCTGTGCAAACCACAATGTTAGAATCATAAAAATGCTATTTGTGGCGAGTCACTCTTTCACCTAGATTTGCTGGCGAACAACTATAGCTCCTTATCTAATCCAGTCCAGCAGTAAACTCTGTGGAATGAGTATAGCCCAGGAGTGTCAAACTCAAACTGATGTGTGAGCCTTTGAATGCAATCAAGAAAGTATAACGCAGGGCCGGCCTGGGAAATTTGCGGGCCTCGAGTAAATGTCTTTTTTGGGTCCCCCTATTTGACGTGACACTAATTATTTATAATATTATTTCAGTTTATTATTTTAATTTACGTTACTAGCAGAAAACAAGTTCCCAGGAAACAGGTTTACTGTTTGTTGTTAAATTAATAAATATTACTGTTTTACGTGAAAGGTTTCACGTTAAATTATCGCTAAATATATATATTTTTTTTANGTTAAATTAATAAATATTACTGTTTTACGTGAAAGGTTTCACGTTAAATTATCGCTAAATATATATATTTTTTTTTTACTGCAAAAAAATTGTACGTAAAATTGTAAATTTTTTTTGTGTGTCACTTAAGATGATTTTGTGAAGAGAGAAAAATCTTTGCAATAGTAAAGTGAACGTGATTGGCACGTTAACTGAATGTTTAGTGACTGCTGGAAATGTTCTTAATCAAGGGCAGCGAAAAGAACAACACAACTGGTGAACTACGTTAAAATCGTGCATAGCTAGAACCCCGTAACCATAAACTAGAGATGAAGTAGACCGCTTATTCGTCTTCTGCGCATGTACCTAACATTGACCTACCCTGAAGGAACACAACTGTCAAAGTCGCGTGGTCAACAGTGATGAACGTGTTTGTTTATATCTTAATTTTCAAAAGACAAGCACCTTTATAAGGATAAAATACTTTCGCCAATTTGAATGTAATAAAATTACATTACGGATTGATTAGTGGAAGTATACATACATCTCAAAGCACTTGTTTACTAATCAGCACTCTAACCTCAAATCATATCCATGCTGTTTTTGCTGGACGTGTTGGCAGAAAAGCAATTCAATGTTGGGGACACGGGCTCTACCTCATCTTGTGTATGCCCCTAACACTCATCATCCCTTGTCTAATGCCTTTCGTAGCATTGTGGCGGCACTCTCATATCTTGGGCTGAATTTACTGATGCAGCGGGAGTTACCGGCCGAACATGTTGACCAGTGGATTGTGAGAGGGTTGGTCAGTGTAGCAACTCGCTGTGTAGAACCAAGCTGGTCACCGCCGATCTCTCATATGTCCCCGGAAGGCCGTGCTGTCACGAGACCAGGAACCGAAGTTCCCATAACTAGAGCCCCGAGTATTTCGCGGATTGAGTAGGCAGCAAGCTAGGCTGGACAGTCCTCTATGCACTCGAGACATTATTGTTTGCTTCTTGGTTGCTGTGATCAAGTGAGTCCTCTGTACACGACTGTTAAACACTCACTCACACCACTGCTTCCTGCTTATTACTGGCTCACATTTAAACGGGACGTGTCTAAATAACTGTGTTCTAATCAGAACAGTAGGAGAAAAGAACAAGTGTTTGGAGTCTACTTCGTCACCGAATGAATTCGCGAAATACTCGTGGCTCTAACAATAGAGACCTGAAAAATTCGCGAGTTCAATGACCCGCAGGCTAGACTCTATAGTCTTATGTACATATATGCCAATATCAACTGCACATTGGTTGTCTGCCGTAACAGCGGAGGGCGAAGGATGGGCCAGTCTTATCCAGGAGGCGTCAAACACCGCATGGACCAATGGTTGACATTTTATTAACACGCGAGTTTTGAATTCTAGCTTGTCCCGAAATGAATCCGCGAATTTTTCACGTCTCTACCCATAACTTGTTAAGTGAGATTGCAAATCTAGTTGCAGCCCGACAGACTTGTCCAAGCTGGTCCAATGAGTCCCCCGTTTTAAACTAACTCCCAAAACTGTTTTTACACTGTCCAATACTCTGCATAATTACGTTCTTGATTTTACATCGATAAACCTCAAAATAGTTTCGATTCTCAAGATCTCGCTGTTAATAGCCGCCCAAATCTCTTCACTCACTAAAAATAGTTAGCCGCGTGCCATTCCCACGTTTAATTTACGAACAATGTGGACACGGGCACTATTCTACTTGTTTCCGTATGATAAGCCGAGGCCGTATGTGTACCGCAAGTCTGACGTGCCTGGAGCCAATTAAAAAAAAACTGGGATATGCAACCAGTATTGCCAGTATTTTAAATTTAAAGATGCCAATATACACAACAGTTTTTTTTTTTTGTTCGTCATTAAAAGAGATCTGCCATCCCCTAAACAAATTCTTCTTAAGCCATTACTGAATTTTCGAAAAATTTGTAGGACTTACATTTTTTTGACATGCTTAAAAAATATGGTTCCTTAACACATTTTTACTGATTTACATCAGAAAACAATTCTTTGGTGTTCAAAATGTAACATTTAGATTGTGAATAAGATCTTATTAAAATGTCCCATGTTTTATTTTATTTTTTCCATCAGAGAAATTTCACGAAATAGGACAAAACTTATGACCTGGCAACACTGTTTGTGACAAGCAGTTAAGTCACTTTCGTGGCTATTAACTGCCGTATCGACCTTGAAAACCGCGACGTCACGATGGCGCAGTGTACGTAAGCGGTGCCGCGTGACGTAGAACTTGAGAAGGTGTTCTCCGTGACCGGCGGCGCTGGGAACAGTAAGGGTTTTGGTTAGGGCGGGGAAGGAGGAGGGTGGCTATAAAAGAGGTGAGCGTCTCAACCACGAGGGGGCGGCTGACGTGCTCGCGCCGCAGCAGAGGGGGAAATGTCGCGTGTGTCGTCATGCCAGCCAGTCTGTTACGTCACGGGTAGGAGCTGTGAGGAGAGGGGGCACTGACGTAACTGCAGGGTTTGCTACGGCAGCCGACCCCGCGCCGCGACGTAACCTTATCACTGTTGGCCCGCCCCGGCCTTCCCGTCGAAACCGCAGCGCTTGCATGGAGGCCAGTGGCCGATGTAGTGAAACCAGTAACACCAACGCCACAGAGACACTCATACCTATAATCAGGGACTGGACTGGACAACTTGGTGAATTCATTTCAGGAAAAGCTAGACTTCAAACACATGTACATTTCGCTCACGTTTGCAGTTGGATCACAGTTTATTAGGCACGCCTAGGTGAACTCTGAGCCAAGCGAACCTGCAAGAAAACAAGCGCCTAATCATGTTCCACCTGATCTGAGGTAAAACTGGCTACACAATGGAGCAGTAGCCACTGAAAAAATAGATGAGACTCAAAAATGCATATTTGAGTGGATTATAGCATACAGGTAGTTTAAAACGCAAGATTTTTCTGTCTCTCCCTGTAATAAATAAGTTTGTCTACAACGTATCAATGTTCAGCATTTGACACCATTGCTACTCGAGTATTTAAAACCTCGGCTTGTATACATACATTTTTGACTTTAAATTTTTAAAATTTACCATAGAAGGTATCATTCACAGATTAAATTAATCCCATGACTATTAATATTATCCTTACTAAGTGCTAACACAAATATTCAATGATTCAGTACAGCAGTAACAAGATGCACCAAAACAGAGCCCATCCAATCCCAGTTCTTGTGGTTTCAATGTCAGATTAATGTATACTTTTTGCGCTCATTATTACAGCAATATTACAGTCAATGACCGTATCTGGCTACCGTAAGAGTTTCTTTTCCTTTCACTCTGCATTGTTGTACTCGTGTGAATAACTATTACACTATAACTTTACATCATACTGAAATTTCGAATATTTCATTAGTGCTTCACGATTAGAAAATAACATGTTGAGAAAGTCTAATTAATAGTAGTTTTCAATATAATATTGCTATTTGTGGAAAGAATACGTAACTGCTCCGTAGAAAAAGTATGACTCGGAAATGGAAAAATACTTGGAAGCAGTCGGAGGAAACCCCTAACCAAACCCAGGAAGCGAGCAATATTATCTACTAATTGAAGTAGGGGGAGCGGATTATTTGCAGTAAACATCAAGCATATACGAATATGCAGCACAAAAACTGTCATATTATCAGATTATTACTCGATTAGAGAATCCGGATGTTTGTTTTCAAATACATACATCGATTAGGAATTAAGCAAGCCGAGGAAAGTAGGAATTTTAAAATAATTTTGGTTTTTGATCACTAAACTACAAAACTTGAAACAATACTCATACACAAACGTAATACTTCCATTCAGAAATGTGCAACATCTGTAGCTGTCCAGTAAATTTGCTGTCATCGTCAATATTTCCTTTGTTGACTTCAAGTTCATCCAGTCTGGCATATGTAAAAATGCATAAAAAAGTACTGATAACCTTTGGCAGACAGGTTTATAAATGCACAGTTTAAGGTTTAACTGGGTTAACACAAAGTTTCGTTGTGCACCTTTCGTGAGAAAACGCGTTAGTTGCAGTGAGTGAAGAGATTTGAGCGGCTCTTAACAGCGAGATCCTGAGAGCCTATGAGGGTGAGTGAGGTGAGTATGGAGCAACGCCGGAATGAAAGGGCGGGGAAACGGGAGATTCTCGAGAAAACCCGTCGACCAGCGCCATCGTCCGGCACGATTCCCACATGTGAAAATCCGGGTGTGACCCGATCGGGGATCGAGCCCGGTTCGACCTGTTGGGAGGCAAGCAGGCTAACCGCTTAGCTGACTTCCGCGGCCCCGTCTTATTAAGCAATGCAGTTCTACACAGCTGAGTTGCGTAGTTTTTGTAAATCATGGGTCGTCCTTACGAACACTGTTTTCAGGAATTAGCTGTATTGAAGAGCAGCTTAGTCGAAAGGTTCCAATGACGCCTCAAATTTGGCAGGCTTCGGTGACCTGGGTTTCCGAGTTCCGGTTGGAAACCTCGAACCTGGGTCGTTATTTCTTTTCATGATGAAGCACGAAGCTGACACAAATCTCTCTCCGTCCGCTGACTGAACCAAATTAGACGTTCTAGAGTAGTATTACATTTAACACACATGTAGTCAGATGGTTGGCATCATACACTCACAGGGTGACGTAAACATCGCACAAGTTTCGCTAGAGAATTCGAAAGTTCACGTCATAACCATATAAATGAAAAATTCTGGGTAAGTTAAATATTTTCACACAATGGCGTAGCCAAGAATATGTTAGGGGTAGGAGGGGACGGGGTTATAAAGTCTGTTTTATTTATTTATTTATTTATTTATAAGCAAAGTGTTCGGCTTGTAGCCGGTTTACAACAAATCTTGTTTAGTTAACAAAAGAAATTGACAATATACTGTACACATAACTTCAGAATATAAACAATACAGTGTTAGAAGAATACAAGTTTTTGTATAAAACTAACAAATAATTACATGTCTTATATACCTTACTTACTAATAAAAATTATGCTTTATCCTAAACTTAGTAATACATGGTTAGTATTAACTACAAAAATCAAACCGGAAAAAAAAAGATAAATTAAATTTGTTATCATAATTGTCTAGAGAACATTAAAGGAATAACATGATAGATTATGCTGTTATATGTCGTTACATATTTGTGAGTGCATTTTGGTGTATCAGCAGATAGCGTTTAATATTTTTTGAAAGTGACATCGTCACAGCAGTTTAGGTCGACCGGCAGAGCATTCCAGTGGCTGCAAGAAAGGTAATTAAATGATTTTTGGTAGTTGGAACCCGTCTGACTTGGAACTTGTAAATTTATTTTATGCCTAGTTTTATATGTGTGTTGCAACTTCTGTTTATTTAGTTTATGAAATAGGTAAGATGATTTGTTCTTTGTGAGAATTGTTTTTGTTGGCACAAGAAGTGAAACAAGTATGTGCGTTCCTTTTAAGCCATTTTGTGTTCATTAAATACTGCGGTACATGCGCTCTCTTTTTTAAGTTGTAGCAAAATCGAATACAGAATTTTGAACTTTTTGAATTCGGAACTGGTTCTTTTTATCGAGGCCTACAAATAATCCCGCACAATAATTGAAATAAGACAGCACAAGAGAATCACATAATTGCAGCTTCAGGTTTACGAGCAGAATATTTTTGAAATTTTTTAGGAGCTTAAGTAGATAATAAGATCATTGTAATAATTTCTATGTATGCTTTATCTATAATAAGCAGTAGTATGCATTAAAAATTGCGCTAAGCCGTTACGCAGGGGCGAACTGGTTCCAGACACAATATATCACACGGGCTATTTTACAATTGATAAACGTGTTATTTATAGTCATTTATGATTTGGTAGGTTTCAGTTCGGATGATGTCGGCGGTCACTTGTTTAGCATTCATTACAACACATCGAAATGTTAACAAATATGTCTATAAATAAACATTTTTGAAACATATTTAAGAATAAAGAGAGCTAAAAAATAAACATATTTTTGACATAGTCTTCGACATACTCCTGTATGTCAGATACGTCTTGTAATTATTGCGCTAATACAGCATCTGAGTTGTTCCATAATTCTGTGACAATTATTTCAGAATTATGTTACATACATCTTATTTTTTAATAAACATTTTACGTCTCAAAGTCACTGAAAACAAGAAGTACCTAACTTTTTTATTTGAAAGGCCTTTTTAAAACCTTACATTGTCTGATACCCGAAAGAGCGAGCAAACCTGCCTTGCGCCAGGTACTGCCCCTTTTTTAATCGTCTGTATTTAAATAGACAAGGCGAGGAGTGGGCATAC
>NQII01000308.1:682675-700365 GCA_002778355.1 Clitarchus hookeri
AAACTTAGGTAAACCATTTTTATTCTATACTGTCAATTAAATAAAAATTTTTAAGTCACAAGTTTGTTGGGAATTTTTTAAATTCATAAATATTCGAAAATGTTTACCAAACATTTGCAATTTGATTGCATAATCATCCTTAATTTTTAATTATGCTTAGTATTTTACGTTCAGTTTGTTGATAAATGACTGCTGCTTACAAAGAAAACTTCAGAGTTAATTGCTGATAGACGACGGCCTTAATTAAGTGATTATTACTTAATTGTGTGAGGTATGACGTGATTTTACATAGACATTCATTCAAGCGATGTGTTGTCAGTGAACACTTGAAAGAGAGAAAAATTATCTGAATCCCGAGATCTCAGAATGTAGCTAGCATGTAGTTGACCTGCCAACCCTCGTCAAACCGTTACTAATGCGTGCAGCAGCAGCTTGGCCCCGAGACAAACGCACTTAGTGCTATAACAGCATAAGGGAGTCTGTCTTCTTAACCAGTCACTGATTTCTAAACACGCTAGTCAACAAGGTAAAGATGACTCTTAACAGAGAGAGACTAGATGACCCACTTTTAAAACCAGAGGTTGTATTGTTGACGCTATTCCCCGCCTGTGGGTTATAGGATCTCAGTTAATGTTAAATGGCACAGACTATAAGGTGCCTTGAAGATTGAGGGTACACTGGTGTGTCCCGAAAATATTTCTTTCGTTTTCCTTAACGCAATACCTCTTAAAATTTGCGTAATTGATCGTAGATTACGAAAATAATTTTTAAAATAAAATAAAATAATGTCTTTAGGGTTCTATCGATCCTCAAAGTTTTGAAAAAATTTTCATTTTCATGGTGATATTTTTCTATCCTTAATTTCGGCTCCTGAACTAAATATAAAAAAAAATTACTTTTTGCTCTATTTAGATGTAATACATACTCGACGTTTTGATTTGCATGCAACAACACGTTACCGGCGACTTGGAATTTGTTAGGTTTCAACTTGCAGATACCCTCATGTGACCGCGCGTGCGTGGTTACCCCACCCCTGCCCACACGTCCCGCCACCCGCTTCTCCCTACGCCGACTGGTGATCTCGCTCGCACTCCGCCAACTGCGTCTCCTCGCATCGTCCGTTGTCGAGTCGACCGCAGCAAAGACAAAGCGCGGGCTGTTCTATAAAAGTACAGTTACGATTGTTACAGTGTTAAAAGCGGATTTTGTGATTTTTAAATAATGAGTTCGAGGCGTAGTGAGACTACTTGTGCTATATTGGGACCATAACAAAGAACTTGACGATCGGCAGCTACCAACTATAAGGGACGTCATTAAATTTATTTTATTTGTCAAGAACTACCTGAAATTGGAGTATAATGGAAAGGATCCACCCAATTCAGATATAGGTATATGCGATTGTTTCTGAAGAGATCAACAATATTTGTACCAAAGCTTCGATTCCAATCGTAAGTAAGGAACGAGTTATTCAATTACTGAAATCCTATTTCGAAAAGTACCTCAATTTGAAAAGATACCCCAAAAGCAAACGGAATGAGAGTTTTGAAAACAAACTGAAGTGTTTTTTAGAGTCATCTGAGAAGCTTTTCGACGTTACTGCTTGTAAATGCACTTCATTTGAATATTGTTCGTGTTTAGAAACTAAGAAAGTTCCCAACAATGCGAGAAGTTTTTTGTTGGATAAAAGGAATGACAGGAAAATGGTTTATAAGAGGTGTTGATAAGAAAGAAACGGCTAGATTAACGAAACGACAGCAGAGGCAAATAGAAGAGTCAATAAGGGCAGCAAAAAAGTCGTGTTCTACTCAAGAAACCGATTCTGTCTCAGCAAATTGTGATGAAGATTCGGTGCGTGAATCTTCCCCAGAAACGTATCCGATAAGAGAGGTATCCCCGACAAACACGCCCTCTGCAGAGACACCATCGACTTTAACGGTAAATCGAAATACATTGGCGTTGCCAACAGTTGCTAAGGTCTGTGATAGATACGGTTTATCGACGCGATCTCATGCTGCTGTTGCTTCTGCGGTTTTGGCTGACGTCGGCTTGGTTTCTACCGAAGATTTAACTCTGGTTATTGATAAAAACAAGATCCACAGAGCTGTATCTAAAGCCCGGACAGAAGCTTCAAAATATATTGAAGGTATTGTTATAAAAAGCATTTACTTTGATGGACGAAAAGACAAGACTCTGATAAATGAGGAAATAGGGGATCGTTACCATCGCAAAGAAGTTTTAGAAGAGCACATCTCAATTTTAGCAGAACCTGGATCAATTTATTTGGGACACACAACGCCGAGTCGTGGTACTGCAAAGGGAATTCTTACTTCGATCACAACTTTATTAGAGGGTCAAGGTTGGAATATAGATTACGTGATTTGCGTTGGATGTGACGGAACTGCAACTAACACCGGTTGGAAGGGCGGCGTGATTCAATATTTATATGAGTATTTGGAGAGACCGTTACAATGGTGTGTTTGTATGCTTCATGCCAACGAGTTTCCCCTTCGTAATTTATTCTTGACCTTAGATGGTTGCACTTCGGGTCCTAGAGAATATTCCGGATCTATTAGAAAATAATTAGCTGGCTGCGAAAATAAAACCACGGTGTCTTTTTCTGCGGTGGCTAGTTATTTGCGTAACTTGCCGAAAAATGTGGTCGATGAACTAAGTACGGATCAAAAATATCTTTATGAGATATGCCAAGCCATATCAATAGGTTGCTGTACTCCTGAGCTGGCAAACCGTCAACCTGGAAAAATGGCGCACTCGAGATGGCTTACTTCTGCTAATCGTATACTCAGACTTTACGTAAGTACTCTTAATCCATCAGAAAATTTGCAATTACTTGTCAATTACGAGGTTAAAATATACGCTCCGATTTGGTTCCTAATCAAGCAAAAAAAGTATTTTAAGGACGGAGCCAAACATATTTTTCAACTGATTATATATTCTCGATTTTTACCTGAAAATCTGAGATTTGTTGTGGATTCTGTTATCGAAAGAAATGCTTTTTTTGCGCACCCAGAAAACCTTCATGTCAGTATGTTGTTTGATGATAGAGACCACATTCAGGAACTGGCATTGCGAAGAATAATAAAAGCTAGAGAAGCTGAAAGTAGCACTAAACGCAGGATATTTAAACCACCAAAAATGTACTTCTTTGCTAGAGATTATACCGAAATTATTGTGTGGCACGAGTGTCAGGTTACAGCACCGCCGGTTCTTCAACATATTTCTAATGAGGACCTTCAAATCATGGCAAAAGATAAGATCTTGGAAATTGTTGACTTTCCTTGTCACACACAATCAGTGGAAAGATATGTTTAACTGGTAACAAAGGCCTCACAAAGTGAAACTGATGCTACTTCTAGAGATGGCTTTATTAGAACCAGGTTGCAATCTCGAGCAGAAATGCCAAATTTTGGACATAAAAATAAGTTTAAATTCTAAGTTTTTGGTATTGATTATAAGCTCTATTTCGTTTATTTTGTTTTCTTGTGCTTTGTTTCATTGATTTCAATAATAAAATACCTTTTAAACTCAATTTTTGTATTATTTTAGGCATGCGGTTTAGGTATGTAAAAACGTAAACTTTACAAAACTTCAAAGTGCGGTAGAGCCTTCAAGATGATGACACACAATTTTAGTTCCAATGNTATGATCGGTCTGCCGCGCGCGCAGCACTACGTTGTCACGTAAAATCTTCGCCCGTAAAACCGACTTTACAGGCAACCATTTTTGTATTATTTTAGGCATGCGGTTTAGGTATGTAAAAACGTAAACTTTACAAAACTTCAAAGTGCGGTAGAGCCTTCAAGATGATGACATGCAATTTTAGTTCCAACGCTGTGGGGGCATTCGGTGACAGGACACGTCCCTGAGTGACGTCGTTATTACTTGCTGTACTTGTTGCAGGGTAGTTGTTCCGGCAGTAGTTGACATCTGGTGAGTTGGGTGGCCCTGTTACAGACCCTCGGAATGGCTGTTGTTGGCATGCTACACTCAGTCGGCTTCCTCTCGACGTGGTGCTCCTCATTGAAGCTCACCACTCGACTCCCCTTCACGTAGGGTAGTAACTGACTAATTACCTCCCTACCACATCCTGGCGAGGCCCCCTGGTGGGCCCCACCCCGGCTCTCGGCGCGGGATTGCACTGGACTACTCCCATTCGCTCGATGTGGCACTCATCGTTGAAGCTCAGACTCGACTCCGCCTTCTCAGTGTGGAATTGTAAGTGACTCTGCTGACTTCCACGTTCCGGCTCCCAATGCCTGATACCATGCGCGTTCTGGTGTGGCGCTTCTGAGTGCCGCACTACCTGCCGCTCGTCGCCGTCCGGCGACTGGGTATCACTGATTGACTTACTATCCATACTGACTCTCGCCCTGCACCCCGTGGCGCAGGAAATTATAGTTGTTTGTCCCGATATGGCTGACCCCTCAACACTGTCTCTGGTTGTCTCTGCCGGGGCCCAAAACGTGCGGCTCGGAGTATCCTAGCTTCCGACTGCCCCGATATGACTGACCTGACTGACTTGACTTGACTGACTGACTGACTTGACTGGCTGACCGACTGATCTGATTCAACTGATCCCCACCCTCCCCGCAAAGAAGCTTTTAAAATCTCTTGGCGCCCTCCCTAGATTCCTACAAGTGCCTCCCTTGTTGGGAGAGGGGGTGGAGGAAGCCTTTGAACAATATACACTCTATCAACGCATTGGCCTCTTGTTGGTGGAGGGGGCAGGGGGCTGTGTGGGTCAGTTGCCCCTGCCATATGCTGTCAGCTTATTCTCGGTGCTTATCACCCTTCAGCGCGTGTTTTAATTTCTCTCGTGGNGCCCCTGCCATATGCTGTCAGCTTATTCTCGGTGCTTATCACCCTTCAGCGCGTGTTTTAATTTCTCTCGTGGGCGGAAATCGCCAGTATATCTCGTCATTTCTTAGGCGTGTACAACTTTCACGGGGTTTGCTAAGGGGGTGGGCGAGAGGCCCGTGAGCGGAAAGTGCTGCCCCACCTCGGCTTGACCTCGGCACGCGTTAACGGGTAACATGTGTCGTCCGGGAGGCCCTACGCTGGTTTAATGTGGGGGAGGTGAGGGTTGTGACAGCGTCGCTTCTAACGCATACTACAAATATGCGTTACACATCATTGTAACCAATTTACCAGTTCCTTTACATGGAATGCATATTCCTGATTAAGAAAAAGCTTGGGCTGTACTCATCGTCGATTTACTTTTAAATTCCTATCAAATTTGTTTGATGACAAGTTATTCTTCAAGCTGTATCTTCAACCTGTATCTGTAGTTCATGTTGATGCAGTTGCGACGTGTCACCGTCGTAAATAGCGTGGGNCAAGCTGTATCTTCAACCTGTATCTGTAGTTCATGTTGATGCAGTTGCGACGTGTCACCGTCGTAAATAGCGTGGCATTTTCGATGAGTTTCTAGATTTAACATTTCCACAGCTGTGGATGGTTGGCGTTTCCTTCACTATTGCCATACATCACGCCGCTATACTCCATTCACGGTTACTTCCTACTTTTCTGAGGCCCTGCTGAAGTTATACTTCCAGGATATTCTTCCGCCGCATGCAAACAAATCTTAGTAAATTGAACCAGAGAAGCAACGCACCGCACTCGTGCGCATTCAGTGTAATAATATTTTGCATAAGAACTATTTCTTACTAAGCATTACCAACAAACATATTTTCTTTCTTTCATTATTAATAATTATTATAAATAAAATATTATAACCTATATATCAAATATAATTAAAAGTTCAATTTAATCAAAAATAAGGTACTTTTACGTATACAGAAGTATAAAAAGCTTGTGATACGTGACATATTTAGGAAGCACCCAAACACGTCATACGTGGGGTGATTTTTCAAACGTTTGATTTAAAAAGTGTGAAGAAGCCGCCAATAGACTATAGACATTTTCTTTTGGGTCTACACGAAGCATTGTGTGTACAGTGTGGCCCATCATTGGGATGTTTACTGTGCACGGTTAATTTAATGCAGACTTTCGAAACCCTACCAAGACTTCCTGTATGCACTGTTAAGTTCCTAACACTTCCACGGCTTTACTTAGGTGGTGTATGATTAAAGTGATGAGATCTGTGGTAATGTNCACTGTTAAGTTCCTAACACTTCCACGGCTTTACTTAGGTGGTGTATGATTAAAGTGATGAGATCTGTGGTAATGTTAGTTTCACTTACACCAAAAAAAGAGGAAAAGTAGGTCGTAAGCAGAGTTTCCACGCAAGAGTGCTCAGGCAGTGTTTAAGTTGAAAATTTCGTAATTTAGTAATTAGTAATTTAGTATTGTTCAATTGTAACTCCGTCGATAGTCACTTGTTATTGCAATGGTCAAAATCCGTCAAAAAATGCTGTAGTCTGCATGGCGTTTTCAAGAGATAAATAAATTAATATTCATGTGAAAACATGCGCATACAATATCTTTTTGTTTACATTTAATTTGAATGTATCGCATTCCATAATGTGCCATTGGCATTAAATTCATGGATACAAATATCTATCTACTTAAATTTACAGAATGGTCCACCTAACGTGGACACCCCCAAAATTTCTGGAACGCTTGCAGATCACGAAATACGGTTTTTGCTAAATGAAATTATGTACCAGGCCAAGTAATTTGCGGCAAAGTGACTATTCGTAACACGTGTATGGACAGAAATAATTAACCATGTTTGATTTTTCCCCTAGAGACATACATTTATTTTAACGGCATCTGAAGGTACGTGCAAAGAGCAATTCAGTGATATAGCATATGCAATGGAAAGTAACACAAAAACGCAAAGAAAAATGTGCAAATATAATTAAGTTAAGTGGGCCGGTAGAATGGGGCAGTGGGCCTGTACTCACAGCTGTAAGCAAGCAACAAGCGCCGTAGGGGTACGGAATGCGATATTGGACAAAGGAGAGCACCGCAGCGGAGGGAAGACGGGCAATGTGAGTGCAAGTCTGATATCAATACATTACATTTATTTTATCCAGATACCAACGTAATTGAGAAGATTTGTTTCCTAGTCATTAACTGTACTGAGTAACGAGTGCTTACAGATGCACAACAAAAATAGAACAAGCCAACCTAAGGAGAAATCCGCATGCATAGTACAAAAGAGCACAGATGTGTTTACCATCGACAGCAATACACATCTGTTAAACGTACATGTAGCGAGCGACAAGCGGCTTGAAGTATTTCTGGCGTAATGCCTCTGCAAGCTGCCACAATGCGTTCCTGCATGTCTTCTGGCGTCGTAGGGACCGTGTTGTACACTCTATCTTTCAGTGTTCCCCAAAGAAAAAATCGAGAGGTGTGAGGTCGGGGGAACGAGCTGGCCATCTTATAACACCACCACTCCCTAACCACTGGTTTGGAAACGTTTCATGCGCAAGACAACCATCATGCTGAAACCACATATCACAACGTATGTTGAGCGGTATGTCTTCCAGAAGCGCTGGTAAGGTCTCTCTGAGGAAATGGTCTTACGCACAGCTGGTCATTGTCCCTTGAATGAAGTATGGCCCCAACGATTCCACACCACACGTTCATTTTCCACTGTCGCTGGTGCTCCACGTGCCGGACCCAATGCGGATTCTCCGTTGCCCAGTAGTGCATATTTCGTAAATTTGCACACACATGGTTTGTGAAGGTTGCTTCATCGGTAAATAGTACGTTCTTCAGAAAATCGCTGTCATCCCTTACAGACAACAGGTTGGGTCACGGCGCGTGTTGCTTGCNGTAAATAGTACGTTCTTCAGAAAATCGCTGTCATCCCTTACAGACAACAGGTTGGGTCACGGCGCGTGTTGCTTGTTTACAGCTGTGAGTACAAGTCCACTGCTTCCCCATGCTACCAGCCCACCTTACTTCATCATATTTGCACATTATTTCTTCACGTTTCTGTGTTACTTTCCATTACATATGCTATATCCCTGAATCCCTCTTTGCACGCACTTTCAGATGCCGTTGAAATAAATGTATGTTTTTAAGGGGGAAAATGATATGAGGTTTAATAATTTCTGTCCATACGCGTGTTACAAATAGTCACTTTGAGGCAAATTATTTGCCCCCGTACCCAATTTCNGTAAATAGTACGTTCTTCAGAAAATCGCTGTCATCCCTTACAGACAACAGGTTGGGTCACGGCGCGTGTTGCTTGCTTACAGCTGTGAGTACAAGTCCACTGCTTCCCCATGCTACCGGCCCACCTTACTTCATCATATTTGCACATTATTTCTTCACGTTTCTGTGTTACTTTCCATTACATATGCTATATCCCTGAATCCCTCTTTGCACGCACTTTCAGATGCCGTTGAAATAAATGTATGTTTTTAAGGGGGAAAATGATATGAAGTTTAATAATTTCTGTCCATACGCGTGTTACAAATAGTCACTTTGAGGCAAATTATTTGCCCCCGTACCCAATTTCATTTAGCGAAAACAGCATTTTGTGATCTGCAACCGCTCCGGAAATTTTTGGGTGTCCACGTTAGGCGGACCAACCTGTATGTTTATTCCATTATGTAAATTTATAAAATTCATACAACAAGCATTTCATGTCTGTTGTTTCCTGTCTACCGGCTCATTGTGAGTAAAGGTTGTTTACGGTAAAAGGAAAACTTTTGAATTCAACCTTTGAAAAATGTCGTTGCCCTTACCCCCATATATTTTAACGGGCACAGTGACTGGCATGCGCCCAGTAAAGTTGGTAAAGAAGGAGGGAAAGTAGTTCCATGTCTTAACGTTTAATCAAAAGTGTTAGGTAAACTTGTGTGAATTTTAATATATTTTTCTTTGTTTCCGGTTTTTTAATGCCCAAAAGCGTGAAAATTTGCCAATGCGTGANGTGATCTGCAACCGCTCCGGAAATTTTTGGGTGTCCACGTTAGGCGGACCAACCTGTATGTTTATTCCATTATGTGAATTTATAAAATTCACACAACAAGCATTTCATGTCTGTTGTTTCCTGTCTACCGGCACATTTCGTGAGTAAAGGTTGTTTACGGTAAAAGGAAAACTTTTGAATTCAACCTTTGAAAAATGTCGTTGCCCTTACCCCCATATATTTTAACGGGCACAGTGACTGGCATGCGCCCAGTAAAGTTGGTAAAGGAGGGAAAGTAGTTCCATGTCTTAACGTTTAATCAAAAGTGTTAGGTAAACATGTGTGAATTTTAATATATTTTTCTTTGTTTCCGGTTTTTTAATGCCCAAAAGCGTGAAAATTTGCCGATGCGTGANTGTGTGAATTTTAATATATTTTTCTTTGTTTCCGGTTTTTTAATGCCCAAAAGCGTGAAAATTTGCCGATGCGTGAATAAAGTGGCAAAGCCACGGGCAATGTTAATTTTACACGCGGCGGAAGAATACACATTACGCGTACAAGTAGATCTTAAGCAGGGCTTCCGAAAATGCTCAGTTTACAGTGAACAAACAGCCTTTAGTAGTTTTCCGCATGCACCCAAACATATTCGGAAAACGAATCTTTCCAGTGGTCTGAAGTTGTATAGGTGTGAAAGCGTGAAATATTTCTTGCGTAAATAATGTACTTACGCTTTCATTCATGACTGTCCATAATCGATACTATAGCACGGCACAACAAAGCACTAGACGGAAAATAGGGGCTTCCCTCATTTGCGGTGCCAAATGGGAAAGGATCCTGTCTAACCACAATTTGCACCTCAGCTAGGAAAACAAGAGAGCCCTGCCAACGTCCGGGTAAAATAAGGAAAACGGAACAATTTAAAACTTTTAAGTAATACCAAATATATATTTTTTGAACCAGATAAAGTGCGTGTATTATATGAAGCTATATCCGCAGTTTTCTATGTTGCATTAGGCCGAAAACAAATAAATCAGGGATTTGGTAATTTAGTATTTAGTATGTCTGGTTACATAATAAAAACTAAATACTAAACTACCAAGCACGTCATTATATTGGTAAACAAAAATGGGTCACGTGACGAATTACTAAAGTAAAAGCGCCAATTGGAACACGGCCTCAGTTAACCGTGAACAGGCTTTAGTTAAGANCACGTGACGAATTACTAAAGTAAAAGCGCCAATTGGAACACGGCCTCAGTTAACCGTGAACAGGCTTTAGTTAAGAGTCATCTTTACATCTGCAGGCGTAAGTATGCAACCTGTATTAAATCCATTTAATCTAAGGTTAATCTATTTTTGAGGTTTTTGGCGAAACCATATACGTCACCGCCTGCAATGCGGTATCAAATTAAAGGTATTTATACCATCATTGTGCATATAACCAGTATATTGTAATATCCTAAGTGAGATTTAAATAAAAGCAAGATTATTGATAAAAAAAATGACTACAAATGAACTGGACACTTTGTAGCTTAAATACCGGACCAAAATAGTATTTGGCTTTTCTATGCCGCATCTTCAATGTTTTCTGCGTCGAAATGTGTTATGATATTGTATCTGATGTGCACGGCACTTCTGATAAATACAAAAAACTAAACTATTTTGTGATATCAAAATCGTGCAAGGAGATAGAACACTTTTATCCTGGGCTCAAAGGCCATCTCTGCTCATTGTTAAAAGGACGCGCNAAGTTGTCAACAAGAAACTGTGCAAGCTGGTGGTGGCTCAATAATGATGTGGGCTGTTTTTACATGGAATGTACTGGGTCCTATGGTCCAACTGAACCGATCATTGACCGGAAAGAGTTATGTTCAGCTACCTGGAGACCACTTGCAGTCATTCATGGACTTCATGTACCTAAACAACGATGGAATTTTTATAGATGACAATGCGCCATGTCACCGGGCCACAACTGTTCGCGATTGGTTTGAAGAACATTCTGGACAATTCCAGCGAATTATTTGGCCTAAAGATCGCCCGACATGAATCCCATCGAACATTTATGGGACATAATCGAGAAGTCAGTTCGTGCACAAACTCCTGCACCGGCAACACTTTCGCAACTATGGACGTCTATAGAGGCAGCATGGCTCAATATTTCTGCCGGGGACTTCCAACGACTTGTTTAGTCCATGCCATGTCAAGTTGCTGCACTTCGCCGGGTAAAAGAAGGTCTGAGACGATATTAGTAGGTATCCGATGACTTTTGTCGCCTCAGTGCAATTTGGCTTTGAGTGGTAGGAAATTCTTAAGTCTATAAAGAGTATGTAGTACAGCGTATGACCTCCGACAAACAGTGTTTATGTGACCCGACCACGAGAGTGTCTCGTTGAAAACAACGCCTAGCGTTGTGACCTCTTTCAAGAGAATAATAATCCCATCGGCTGGCACAATATCAGGGAAAGTCAATCTGTAACATTCATTTAAATTTCTACGAGAACCGATTAATAAACACAGTGTCTTCGCAGGGTTCAATTTTAACTTGTTTCTGCTACACCAAATATGTACCAAATCAAGGTCATTATTTCTCTCCTTAATTAAAGAGCTGATAAGTATCAGATAAGCAGATTAATACAACTGGAGATCATCCGCGTATAAATGATGACATTTTCTTAGCATTGATGAAACGTTATTAATGATTAAGGAAAATAGAAGTGGCCCAAGTACACTACCCTGAGGAACGCCTAAGTTCATAGGTTACCAGGTGGACATTTTATCATCAATGACTATATATTGAGGACGACCCTGAATATACGAAGTCATCCACTGTACTACATTATCTGAGAAATGAAAATATAGTTTAAATTTTTGCACAATTATGTCATGATTTACAATATGAAAAGCTTTACTGAAATTTNTGAGGAACGCCTAAGTTCATAGGTTACCAGGTGGACATTTTATCATCAATGACTATATATTGAGGACGACCCTGAAGATACGAAGTCATCCACTGTACTACATTATCTGAGAAATGAAAATATAGTTTAAATTTTTGCACAATTATGTCATGATTTACAATATGAAAAGCTTTACTGAAATCTAATAAAACCAGTAGGGCCAATAGTCACCTAACTTCTATCTATGGCCATTCTGATAGAATCTGCGATATCTATAATAGCAGTGCAGGTAGTATGTCCTGCACGGAAGCCGGATTGGTAACTGTCAAATAATTTGTTGTCGTTCACATATTTATACACTTGTTGGTGTACTAGGAATTCTAATGCTTTCGACAAAATTAGTATAATACTAATGGGCCTGAAATCGTCTAACACAGTGGAACTGGTGCGCTTAGCAAGTGGTTTCACAATGGGCTATTTCCAAGAAGTGGGGAAAAACTAGCTGACAGCGATTCGTTGAAAATATCAGTAATGACAGGCAGTAAAATATNTGCCTCCTGCATACCTTCAGACATTAGTCGAGTCCATTCCACGTCGTCTTGCGGCCATTCTGCGTGCTGGGGGACCCTACACGGTATTAGGCAGGTGTACCAGTTTTTTTGGCTCTTCAGTGCATTTATACACTTGTTGGTGTACTAGGAATTCTAATGCTTTCGACAAAATTGGTAAAATACTAATGGGCCTTAAATCGTCTAACACAGTGGAACTGGTGCGCTTAGCAAGTGGTTTCACAATGGACTATTTCCAAGAAGTGGGGAAAAACTAGCTGACAGCGATTCGTTGAAAATATCAGTAATGACAGGCAGTAAAATATNCTATTTCCAAGAAGTGGGGAAAAACTAGCTGACAGCGATTCGTTGAAAATATCAGTAATGACAGGCAGTAAAATATGTATTATTGTTTTAATGAAACGAATACTAACATTATCTGATCCTTCTACTTTAGACTTTATGCTCATTATTGCTCTGTAAGTTTCCTTTAGATATACAAGTCGAAAATAGAAAACACATTTAATCAAGATTCATTCTCTGTTTAATAATGCTTTATAGAAGTAGTGTCCGTTATATCCCCTGCGACCTGTTTACATCATGAAGACTGTACAAAGTAACGGTTTAAATCTTGTGCAGAAATGTTTAAAGGTGAGCTAATGTTAGTTTTACATTTACCGATCCCTAAGTTACGCAGCCTTTTCCACAAATCGCCAGAGGTTCGGCATGAACCAAATGAGTCGAGTGAGTAGAGCATTTTAGCACGCCTACCAACTGTGTGCATTTATTGCGAAGTATCCTGTACTGTTCAAAACTGTCAGTGGCGGGGGCATTAGTTCTTATGTGCCGTTTATATCTGGAGTAAGCATTGTCACGCATTCTCATCAGTTGAACAATATCATCTGTCAGCCACGGAGCATGTGGTTTTGTTACCCGTCTAGATTTAATTGACACCGTACTGTTGTACAAATCTTGTGATCATCTGACTGAAACGGGAAATTTTCTCGTCTAATATGTCAATCACGTTTACTTCATGCCATGGCATAAGTACCGCATCGCTGTTCAACTTGTCCGTATCGATATATTTAAAATCTCTATAAGTAATTATTTTAGGTTTAAATTTAGGAGCACGCAGTTTAAAGAATAGGAATATAAGATCATGAAATGAAATACCTGGAACAGAAGTCTGTCCNTAAATTTAGGAGCACGCAGTTTAAAGAATAGGAATATAAGATCATGAAATGAAATACCTGGAACAGAAGTCTGTCCATGCGTCAGAATAAGTTTGGCATTAGACGTAAACATTAGATCAAATTTGACAGCGTTTCTTCAAAGTCGGACAGATTTGCCGCCTTCGGTGGCCGATAATGTAAATGGCCACTCCACCGCCACCTTTATTAATACGGTCATNGCGCCTTCGGTGGCCGATAATGTAAATGGCCACTCCACCGCCACCTTTATTAATACGGTCATTGCGCACAATCTGATAACCAGATAGTCTAACGAGCGTCGATGGAAGGCTAGGTTTTAACCATGATTCACTTATTACAATTGCATTCGTAGAGAGTGGCGTAAAAATTCTCCTCACGTCGTCAANGTCAGAATAAGTTTGGCATTAGACGTAAACATTAGATCAAATTTGACAGCGTTTCTTCAAAGTCGGACAGATTTGCCGCCTTCGGTGGCCGATAATGTAAATGGCCACTCCACCGCCACCTTTATTAATACGGTCATTGCGCACAATCTGATAACCAGATAGTCTAACGAGCGTCGATGAAAGGCTAGGTTTTAACCATGATTCACTTATTACAATTGTANGAGCGTCGATGGAAGGCTAGGTTTTAACCATGATTCACTTATTACAATTGCATTCGTAGAGAGTGGCGTAAAAATTCTCCTCACGTCGTCAATGTGCCGCAGCAAAGACTGGGAATTGATGTGAGCAACCTGTAAACAGTCAGGATAGGGAGAAAGAGCGTTGCTGATGTATGTCCGAGAGTCAGCTGTGGAGGACGGGCACCGTTGGAAACCGCGATTGGCAGCACTCGACGATACTACGTCACCGTTAGGATAGCTAACCATCACAGAAAGTTGACAAACTGAATAACTTCCCTAGTTCGTTGCCGACGATTCCACAAACCATACACTTAGAAGCCATATTTATACAAACGCACACAATGCACACACACACACAGAATGAAGTAACACAGAAAAATATTAGACGTTGGGGATTAAAATAATTACTTATTAGTAGCTTAAAGACTAAAAGAAACTTTTATTAGTACCTAAATAAAGTTGCACAAGAAGTTTAATTGCACACGGAAATAGAAAATTAGCAAAGTATCAAAGCAAATACTAAAAAAAAGAAATTAATAAGTTCAATTGCTTGTTATTAGCTTAAGGATTAATATACGTCAGTGGGATAAACCAAGTTCGTTAAGGGATGGAGGTCTTAATTAATTGAAATAGTTCATTATAATTTCCTAAATTTATTATCAACAAGTACAAGCAAAATTCTCTGGACTCAACATCTCACAATAAATTTGTATCACTTACTGTTAACAATTAATGTCAATACAGTTTTTTACCACAAATAAATTAACATCCATACTAATATTATAAATGCGAAAGTGCTTTTGTTTGTTTGTTTGTTTGTCCTTCTTTCACGTCGCAACGGAGCAACGGATGGACGTGATTTTTTGCACAGAGATAGTNACTTACTGTTAACAATTAATGTCAATACAGTTTTTTACCACAAATAAATTAACATCCATACTAATATTATAAATGTGAAAGTGCTTTTGTTTGTTTGTTTGTTTGTCCTTCTTTCACGTCGCAACGGAGCAACGGATGTACGTGATTTTTTGCACAGAGATAGTTGGAGGGCCGTGAAGTGACATAGACTACTTTTTATCCCGAGAAAATATCTCNACGTGATTTTTTGCACAGAGATAGTTGGAGGGCCGTGAAGTGACATAGACTACTTTTTATCCCGAGAAAATATCTCATTCCTTCAGGGGAATTCTTATTTGAAAATGAAAAAGTACACAAACTGATTAACAAAGCAATGTCAACAATGCAACGTCGCAACCGAGCAACAGATCGATGTAGTTTCTTGCACAGAAATATTTGGAGGGCTGAAAGGTATTATTAGCTACCTTTTATCGCGAGAAAATATCTCAAAAAATTTACTTAACATGTAATTTCCTTTAATCATTCTATGTTAAACGACATTCCAATTGTAGTTTTAAAAATTGACAATAGATGGTGTTCAAATGTTTTCAATTGATTGCATTTACTTTTGGTTTCCTTTGATTCGCTTTTCGTTTAGGTTATGTTGTTTAGGAATATTCGAATATTGTTCAATTTATTAGACTGGACTTGCCTTTGGTACTGATTTGCACTTTGAATAGGATTTCTTGGTTTGGTAATTGTTGTTGTTTACTTTTCGACAGTTTTTTTTGTTTAGTTATTCATAGTCTGTTAAATAAATAATGCCTCGGAAACGAAAATCGAGTCTTTCAAGAGCATCGTCTCAAGCACAAGCGAAAAGATTTTCTCGATCGCAAGAGTCTTCAGAAGATGCCGAACTGAGAAGACAAGAGCAAGCACAGCAACAAGCTGCTTTGAGAGCCGCTGAATCGCCTGCTCAGATTCAGGAATGGCTCGAAGAACAGGCCACACGCCAGGAACATATCAGGATATTACAGACTCCTGCCGATATTCAACTCCGTCGAGATGAAAAGGCAGATCGTCAAGCCGCTTTGAGAGCCTCAGAAATGCGTGAACAAACGCAGCTGCATTTAGATGAACAGGCTGAACGTCAAGCCCTATTAAGAGCCTCCGAAACGTCTGTTCAGACCCAACTACGACTGGAAGAACAAGCAGAACGACAGGCTGCTTTAAGGGCATCCGAAACACCTGAACAGTCACAGGCGAGAAGAATCGCAAACGCGGAACTCCAAGCGGAATGTCGACGAGCTTTTCAAAGAAACACTTGGTCTGTATTTAATGACGCGGCGTTTCATTACGATCCCTTAATTGATTAAGTATAAGGATCACAGGCTTATTGTTATCGTAGTCATGAACAAGTCGTGCCGGTTTTGTGGGGTTTTTAAATGGAAAGATGAGACCGCAGGGATGTGCTGTTCCAGCGGGAAAGTTTCCCTTCCTTTACTTGGTAAGACAGAAGAGCCTCTGAAAACTCTCTTTTTGTATGACGTTGATGAATCATGGCGCTTTTTAAATAGGATCAGAAAGTACAACTCATGTTTCCAAATTACATCTTTTGTAGTTGACAGAGAGATAATAATGCCCGTATTTTCGCCATCGTTTACTGTTCAAGGGCAATGTATATTTCATTTGTAACGAATAAATTGAAACAAACCGCCACTACCAATTTATTCAAGGAGTTGAAAGAGACACGGTGTTGAAAATTCAAAGAATGTTGCATGAACACAAGATCTTGATAAACACATTAAAAACCGCTTTAGAGTACCTGCCTCAAGAGGATTTTAAGGTAGTCATCCATGCTGCTCGGACTCCACGTGGAGAGCATGAGAGGCGCTACAATGCACCTTTAATCGGGCGTGACGTGTATGTATGTGTGTATGTTATATATGATAGTAGTTTACTAATTTACTATCATAATATTGTAATTGTCTTTTCCCAAATTATATATTAATGCATCACTGTAAAAACTAAAAACTAAATTGTACCCGGGCGAAGCCGGGCCGGGTCGCTATTAATTAAGTAAGTATAAATCAGTCCCAATAGACAGTGTATCAAAACCTATCCAATTATTTTGCAAATTATTTATCCATATTTGACAGCTCCAATATTTACACTAAAGTCCGTATCACATGTTATTCAGTCCCACCTCAGTTTAATACATGTCCCACCAGTCCGCAATGTCCCAGAGTTCCCCGACTGCCCTCATGCAGTGTAGCGTTCACTCGTTGGGTTTCACGCCCTCTCGTCCATTCTGACCACAAACACCTTGTCCGCCGTCGCCTCGCAATGTCTCTTCGCTGTCCGTCCTCTGCAGGTCGCTCGATTACCGCACTCAGCTAAAAGGCTTCTACCAGGACTGCCGAGAGTCAAACTGTGCTTGTATTCATAGGGTCGTTGGCCATCGCCCAGAAATTTATCTAAATCCCGCGTTGCGCCGAGACTCCTAATTCCCAGAATATTCATGTGCATCCTCTTCACTACACGGTTTCTCCAGCAGGGGGAGGAGGAGGGTTTGTGAAGCCTTACGTCCCCGCTGTCAGTCATTCCACCGTTTGCACGGATGGTGAAAGGGTTTTGTTTTGGAAGGTCGGGGGGTATGGTGGCGAGCTAGGAAGCGGGTCGACTTTGAGGAGAGGAGGTCGAGGTCCCCCCCCCCCCC
>NQII01000308.1:702963-774223 GCA_002778355.1 Clitarchus hookeri
ACGCCATGAAATAATACTGTTTTTAGAGCAAAATAATAAAGTGTATCCTGAGTTACTAAATGATGGATGGTGGTGTGGTATTACAGAAAAACTAAATAGCCTCAATCGGAGTTTACAAGGTGAAAATAACATAGTCTCACAGATGGCGAATAAAGTATTTGCTTTTGAGGAAAAGCTAAAACTTTATCACGAAGAACTACAGAACAAACAGCTGCACAATTTTCCAACTATAATTAAGATAACAGAGGACCGTATCGACATTTTTGAGGAAAACTGCTCTACAATTTCAAATTATATAACTGCACTATTAGATGAATTTCATAAAAGGTTTCAAGATCTAAGAAAAATTAAAAAATGTTTGATGCTTGTAGAAAATCCATGGCATTTAGAAACAACCACTATCTCAGAGCTGGCTTCAATTTTGAATTGTAATTACCCAGAGTTGTTAGATGAATTCATCGATTTTAAAAACGACACCCACCTAGAAATTTTGTTTAAAGAAAAAAGGGAAAAAAAGGAGTATGTGGAATTTTGGAGCATTATTCCCCAAAAATATAAAAGCGTCCAAAGGATTGCTCAAATTCTATTAACATTCTTTGGGTCGACATACGTGTGCGAATCGTCTTTTTCAAAAATGAAGTACACAAAGAATGTGTACAGAAACAAACTTACAGACTCTCATCTGGATGATGTGATAAGGTTAGGAAGCAGCAACAAGCCAGATCTTGATAAAGTTTTGAAAAAGTGTTCACAGTGTCAAAAATCGTATTTAAACGTTTAAATAAACTATCTTTGTTAAAGTCTAAAATATTTATGTTTATAAAAAGTAAATACATGGTTAAATGTTAAAATTAAGTTTTTTATTTACTTACACCTAAACAATTTTTACTTGCGGCCCGCGACACTATGACTGAACGGTATTTGTGGCCCATATAAAAAAAAGGTTGAGTATGGCTGCTCTAAGCCAACAACGAACGTGCAAAAATTATAGATCCAATCACATCATCCCTCTTTAGTAGTAAACAACCAATGAGTGGTTGACTTCTGCGTGAACATTTAAAAGATTGTGAAGTCGAAGTCTAGGCTAGAGTGTAGAATTTTTCTGGTGGTTCGGGAACTAGTTCCACATGATTCGTCTGCCATTATTTTGTTTCAGGTATGCTCATGGCATAGAAAGTCTAAAAAGTTGACCATATTTCAAACGTTATACTAAGAAAATTATTGTNGTTTCAGGTATGCTCATGGCATAGAAAGTCTAAAAAGTTGACCATATTTCAAACGTTATACTAAGAAAATTATTGACAGTTTCTCATTACACAGATGTTACAGTTTTTTAAGTTATTTGCATAACTTTTCAACCTGTCTTTCGGCAGTTGTAAAACAGGTGATAAAAATTTCGACATAAAAAATGTTTATGTTAATTGTAGTTTGATTANCTGTCTTTCGGCAGTTGTAAAACAGGTGATAAAAATTTCGACATAAAAAATGTTTATGTTAATTGTAGTTTGATTATACGTTAATAGTCCAGGTCAGAGAAACTAGGAACATTCGTGGAGGATAGATTTCACATGTGTTTTTTATTCTATAAAGTATAAACCGGCTGCCAATACTTTAATGTATTACCTGATATAGCGTGAATTCCAAATTTTTCCGGTTTCTGTAGGGAATAAAATAACAAACGCCCGTGTGCTTCCTTATGATAACTTTTACCACCCCACAAAGATATTGTAGGAGGCGACGCAAGCGAATTTTTCATTAACACTTGCGGCTTTACAGTGGACTCGACCAACTGCGCCACAAATCGGTTGTGACGCAAATTTGACGAGCTTCTGGGCGTGGTGTGGAAGCAAATGCAAAAGCCACACAGAAAGCATATCATGTTTCTTGTTTCCTTCCTACTGACACATTGTGGTGGGTTCGGTTTTCCTTGTTAAGTTATACCCGAACGCTAGCAGGACTCTCCTATTCTCCCAGCTAAGGTGAAGATTGTGGCCAGACAGGATTCTTCCCCACCTGACACCGCAAATGAGGACGCGGCTCCTTCGTTTCCCTTCAGTGCGTTGGTGCGGCGTGCGATAGTACCGATTTCGGACGGCCAATGAACTAATGCGTAAGTATACAACTTACGCGTGAAAGCCATCCAGCATTTACGCCCACACAACTTCTGTCCACTGGAAAGACTTGTTTTCCGAATATGTTTGGGGGAGCGCGGAAAATTACTACTCGAACGAGACAGACACATGTATTATCGCTCCTATATTCCGTTTTCGTCTCTCTTCCAACCTTGACATCTCNACTACTCGAACGAGACAGACACATGTATTATCGCTCCTATATTCCGTTTTCGTCTCTCTTCCAACCTTGACATCTCGTTGCAACCCTATCTCTTGGTCGTCTCAAAGGAGGATTATGTATAACGTATAAAGGGATAGAAAGTAAGTTGCTCCAGCGGTGATAAACACAACATTTATTCAAATCACGTCAGTCCGCCCCAAAACAATCGGACTTCATTTGCACGTTTAACCGATATCGTATTGTTTTGATATGTCAATACAAGGTAAAATTTACTTTCTAAATAATTGATAACTAGTAGTTACTAACGCGACAATAGTTTTTACCAATTAAGAGCAAACAAGCTTCGTGTACAATCTTCAATTGAGAACACCGAGATTACAGACTGGTAAAAGGAAGAACGAGGTGAAAGGCTGCTTAACTTGAGATGCACGATGACTAGAGACCTGAAAAATTCGCGAGTTCAACTACCTGTAGGCTATACTCCAGTGTCGTATGTAAAATCATGCAAATATCACTGTTCATCGGTTACTTGTTGTATTAGCNACCTGTAGGCTATACTCCAGTGTCGTATGTAAAATCATGCAAATATCACTGTTCATCGGTTACTTGTTGTATTAGCTGAATACGGTGATCCTATCTGCATTTTACTGTGCATTTATTATTGGTTCAGAGTTGTCCAGTAGGTGTAAACTAATGGGTGGACCAATAGCATTAGCAATACAAACGTACGAGGTTTCCAATTCTAGCTTGTCCCGAAATGAAAACGCGAATTTTTCAGGTCTCTAACGATGACAAATTCTGCAATTTTAATAAATTAATTTATCGTGATGGCGTTTTATCAACGTTCGGCTATAAATATAATTCTGTGCTTAGTTTTGTTTCCCAATTGAATTTCCTATCACTTGAGTTGGGAATGTAAAATTTCGAGTGACAGTGAGTGACCTGAAGCTTAAGACTCCCTACCCTCTTCTATGTGTACTCGAGCCTAAGCTAATAGACCATTCAGTTTCACCCCAGGGACGTGGTATGTGATTCGGTCATACTTTTTCCTGCGGATTTGTTATTGGCGCAGAAATCTCCAGGGCATGTGTCACAAGTAGAGTAGCGGGAATTTCGCAAATTCTCTTGGCACCAACCTAGACTTCTCAGTTCCGTACACACTCAGGCCACAGCTGTTTATTCAGAGCTTGCCAGCATAGCGGGAGGCTTCTTCTTTATCCGCCCCAGCTGCGCGTGATACAGTCACAATTCTTTTTGCGTTTTATTGGCTGAAGAGCCGTCAAGGGTGTGTCCAAAAACAGCTGTGGCCCAATGATGAAGGGAGCACACGAGTTAAATACGGTCATGAAGTCTAATCTCTCACAGAAAGAATTTGTGAAATTCACGGCACTCTACCAAAAAGTTACGATCCAATTGCTTATTAACAAAAATGTATGTGTGTTTGAATTATAGCTTGTCCTAAAATTAATTCGCGAAATTTTTCTGTCGTCATGTACGAGTATGTGAGTTGGACATAGGGAGAAGGAAGTGCGGGTTACTATAACGGTATCTAGCCCCCTCACGCGTAGAGACCATACTCCGTAATGAACACGACACGCGAACAGTGATAACGTTACCTTGGCATATCAGCACAGAATAGATAAGGCCTACTCATTTTCTGATTGGCTGCTCTGGGAAACGGGTCTCGTGTCTGACTGACTACCGCGTGCTGCGAAATGTTTCCTATTGGCTGTACTACAGACCGGCAAGTAACCCGGCGCTCATTGGCGAAGGACATTCCGACATGTTGCTGGCTAGTAACGCCATTTTGGCGACACGTGCGGCTATAGTTCGCTTGTCTGCGTCTTCTCTCGTACTCCGTGCCAACAGTCCAGTGAAAGAAACGTCGGAACACACACGGAGCGAGGCCGGCCCGCGGCGCAGTGCGGTGTCGATACTACAGTGTGTGGACGCGCCACACACAAATCACGGGCAGCGACCCCACTCGCCCCCCGCCCTACACTGCGACTCGTTGCCATGGCGGCGGAGTCCCTCGCGCGCCTATAGATTATTCGCGCCGCCTCCTCGCCGCCCTTCTTTTCGTTTCGACGAGTCGCCGCCGACTGCAAGGCGCGCGCCACTGTCCTTTCGCTTCCGCGACCCGCCGCTGTCCAGCCGAGTGTTCACTAACTTCTCCGCAGTCTTCAGTAATGCCACAGAGTACTATTTTTTTTTAACGCCTCGCGATCACGTCTGGCAATAAGGATGCTTGCGAACGTCCCACCCAAGACTGCTATTTGCGTTGGAGGGAAGTTGAATTTCTCGCAAATTAGATCTGTAACTGCAGGATATTATTACACGCGTTGCAAGCCAATGGATTAATTTATAGATGCCACTTTCTACTTTAGTCTAGTCATTAAAAAATAAATTTTTTTTTTGTTTGTGAGAAATAATTTGTAAAGTTTTGAAACTTGGCACATTTGTATGTAAGGTTGACCTAATTAACATATCAAAAGTTGGCATTCCTATTGTGTACACGTTCGTCATTTTGCTATAGGCTGTTCACGTTAAAGTGAGCACTTTTAAAAAAAGCCCTGTCATTTGGAACAATAGTCAATAAATATATTTTGTTTTACCCTTAGACGTTAACTTCCGATTGCGGTTGAATATGCACACTGCGTTTATTACTTACATGGCAATATTTATTTAAAAAGGTGGTTAAAGGAAAAAAAATGGCTGAAAGGAAAAATTAACTAAGGTCTCGAAAGTGCTCACTTGACCGTGAACAGCCCATACCAAAATAGCCGCCAAATCATGGAATTCCTCAGGTTTTTCAGTAATTACTCCTGAATAGTTGACTCCACAAAAAAAATGCATAGGAACTTATTTGTATATAATTAAATTTTCTATAAAAATGTTCTGAATATTTTTTCGTATATTTGAAAATACAGACTATAATCGTTACTTAAATTAGGGAAATTTTTTAAAAACAAAGTTTAGAAATTCGGTAAGTCGGTTTGTTAGGGTAGTAATATTAACATTTAAAAAGTTTATGTAATCACTGTGGCCATATCCGCTATTTTCGTAAGTAAGTTACCATAATAGCCGCTAGCTCATAACATTTTGTAATTTTTTGCTGGCTACTTCTGAACGATTCCTTCTATGAAATATTTTCTATTTTGAGTAGCCTAATGTTCTTTCTTTTCCAGTGCTCTCTGAACAACATGTGGAATGACAAATTTGATTGTATTGACACGTACATAAATGTGTCTACTATGGATTGGGATATTAACTGTTTTGTGTCCCGAACTTTGTGCTGAAGACGAAGCACAGGTTGTAAAGTGAGTGTGTGTGTGAGAGAAAGAGAGAGAGAGAGAGAGATGCCAGGAATAATGTGGAGTGGAGGAATTTGGGCGGCTTTTAACAACGAGATCATGAGAGCCGACGAGGGTGAAGCGAGGTGAGTATGGAGCAGCGTCGGAATGGAAGGGCGGGGGAAACGGGAGATCCCCGAGAAAACACGCCGACCAGCGGCATCGTCCGGCATGATTCCTACGTGCGAAAATTCGCTACCGCTGGGAATCGAACCCGGTTCGCCTAGGTGGGAGGCGAGTAGTTTGACCACTAGACCACCGCGGCCCCGCCAAGAATAATGGAAGCAAGTATAGGGCACGGGGAGACGGTAAAAATTTTATGTCTTAAAACGTTGCTGTCAGTAAATTTTCATAAAAAAACTGTGTCGAGAATAGTACATAAATATAAGATCCATTGCAAATAATTTGAAAAGGTGCCAATACAGTGAAACTGAGGCAACCCTACCAGTTTTATGTTCTGCTGAAAAAGTTTACTTCAANGCCCATACCAAAATAGCCGCCAAATCATGGAATTCCTCAGGTTTTTCAGTAATTACTCCTGAATAGTTGACTCCAAAAAAAAATGCGTAGGAACTTATTTGTATATAATTAAATTTTCTATAAAAATGTTCCGAATATTTTTTCGTATATTTGAAAATACAGACTATAATCGTTACTTAAATTAGGGAAATTTTTTAAAAACAAAGTTTAGAAATTCGGTAAGTCGGTTTGTTAGGGTAGTAATATTAACATTTAAAAAGTTGATGTAATTACTGTGGCCATATCCGCTATTTTCGTAAGTAAGTTACCATAATAGCCACNATCCGCTATTTTCGTAAGTAAGTTACCATAATAGCCGCTAGCTCATAACATTTTGTAATTTTTTGCTGGCTACTTCTGAACGATTCCTTCTATGAAATATTTTCTATTTTGAGTAGCCTAATGTTCTTTCTTTTCCAGTGCTCTCTGAACAACATGTGGAATGACAAATTTGATTGTATTGACACGTAAATAAATGTGTCTACTATGGATTGGGATATTAACTGTTTTGTGTCCCGAACTTTGTGCTGAAGACGAAGCACAGGTTGTAAAGTGAGTGTGTGTGTGAGAGAAAGAGAGAGAGAAAGAGAGAGAGAGAGAGAGAGATGCCAGGAATAATGTGGAGTGGAGGAATTTGGGCGGCTTTTAACAACGAGATCATGAGAGCCGACGAGGGTGAAGCGAGGTGAGTATGGAGCAGCGTCGGAATGGAAGGGCGGGGGAAACGGGAGATCCCCGAGAAAACACGCCGACCAGCGGCATCGTCCGGCATGATTCCTACGTGCGAAAATTCGCTACCGCTGGGAATCGAACCCGGTTCGCCTAGGTGGGAGGCGAGTAGTTTGACCACTAGACCACCGCGGCCCCGCCAAGAATAATGGAAGCAAGTATAGGGCACGGGGAGACGGTAAAAATTTTATGTCTTAAAACGTTGCTGTCAGTAAATTTTCATTAAAAAATTGTGTCGAGAATAGTACATAAATATAAGATCCATTGCAAATGATTTGAAAAGGTGCCAATACAGTGAAACTGAGGCAACCCTACCAGTTTTATGTTCTGCTGAAAAAGTTTACTTCAANATTTGAAAAGGTGCCAATACAGTGAAACTGAGGCAACCCTACCAGTTTTATGTTCTGCTGAAAAAGTTTACTTCAAGAGCTTGTGCTTATTATAAACTTCAAATTATAATTTTCAAGCTGAAAAGAGAAAAGTTTCCCGAAGACATCGATAAAATGATCTGAATCCAAAGAATAATCTGTGAATGGTTATATTGTACGTGGAGCTACAAGAATGCTTCTTCTATGAGTTGGCTGCATTTCTGCATTTCCAGTGTCACTTTTGACAGAAGAATGCGAAAAACAGCAAAATATTCTCTTGATGACAGATGAAAGACTAGCGAAACCTGCAGAATGTGTGTATGTAATAAATAAATGGTGGTGATTTGTTACACAGTGTATACTGGCCGTAATACGTTAAATACTATGAAATATATACAAGTATTCACTACGTAATTAAGAAATATGGTAAAACTGAGTGCCAGATTTCGATTACTATTCAGAAAACGATGCTAGTACAAAGAACTGTGAACGTAGTGGGATATATTGTAAAACCGCATCAACCGATACTATTTTCTATGAAAATACAAGAGTGACTAACTTAAGGGGAAGTTCCTTGGAAATCCGAAGAGCGAGGCTCGGCACAGTTATCAGCAAAATTTCGGGAAGCTCGCTTGAAGGCTCTGGATGATACTGACCTCCCTGTTGTTCAAACTGCCATCAAAGAATCTCAACAAAGCATCTCTGTAATCGTAGTTGGACAGGATATTGATCTGCTTGTGCTAATAATTCACCTTGCTCCAAATGAAATTCCGCATCAGAAATAATGTGCAGGTCTGAATTGGCAGATCTGGTTTCGATTTCAAGAGGTACTGTTGGTGGAGAGGGCAGCAACTGCTTCAAGGCTGATTAAATCGGAATTTCATCCCTATACAAAAACGAGGGATGCANGTTGGTGGAGAGGGCAGCAACTGCTTCAAGGCTGATTAAATCGGAATTTCATCCCTATACAAAAACGAGGGATGCATTTATGGTGATATTTCTTAAAAGTGTTCCAATGTTGTTACAGTTACCAACTGTAAATAGCGACAGGATCATGACATCTGGTCGGGTTTCATCAAACTCGCAATATTTACATCAATCAGTACCGCAATCANAAATAGCGACAGGATCATGACATCTGGTCGGGTTTCATCAAACTCGCAATATTTACATCAATCAGTACCGCAATCAGCAATCCACACACAAATCCACACACCACTCCACACCAATCCGCACACCAATCTGCACCAACCCACTCCAATCCACTCCACACATGAATCCACACACCAATCCAAATGCCAATCCACATATCAATCCACACACAAACCCACACGCCAATTCATACACCAATCTGCACACCAATCCACAACAATTCACACACTAATTCACACACCAAACCACAACAATCCATACACTAACCCACTAAAATCAACACAACAATGCGCGCACCAAACCACACATCAATCTACACCAATTCACACACCAATCCACATACCAGTCCACAAAAATTGACACACCAAACCACACACCAATCAACACCAATAAACACCAATACACACACCAATCTACACCAATCCACATGCCAATCCACACACCAATCCACAACAATCCACATGCCAATCCACACACCGATCCGCACACCAATCCACACATCAATCCACTCCACTTCACACATTAATCCACACACCAATCCACGCACGAATCCACACGAATTCACGCGCCCCTCCACACACCAATCAACACACAAATTCACACGGAAATCCACACACCAATCCGCACACCAATGGACACACAAATCCACACACGAATCCACACATAAATTCTTACCCCAATCCACACACCAATCCACACCAATACATGCATAAATACACACAAATCCACACACCAACTCACACCCATCCACACTCCAATACACGCATGAATCCACACACCAATCCATATAAATCCACACCAATCCATACAAATCCACACCAATCCATACAAATCCACACAAATCTATACAAATCCACACCAACCCATACAAATCCACACCAATCCATACAAATCTACACCAATGCTTCGCAATCCTCCTCCACAATCTACAGCAATCTACAACAATTCTTCGCAATACACAGCAATCTACAACAATCATTCGCAATCCTCCTCCACAATTCTCAGCAACCCACACCAATCCTTCGATCAATCCCAATCCTCGTATTAATCCAAACCCTTCGAACAATCCCAATCCTTCACAATCCTCCTCCACAATCCACAGCAACCCATGCCAATCCCCCGATCAATCCCGATCCTTAGATNTCCCAATCCTTCACAATCCTCCTCCACAATCCACAGCAACCCATGCCAATCCCCCGATCAATCCCGATCCTTAGATGAATCCCAATCCTTCGATCAATCCCAATCCTTCGATCAATCACAATATTTCTATCGATCCTTCGAACAATCCTTCGGTTTGTCCCCCATCCATATGTATATACATTACATTCGTTCGCCAACTGTCTCCAAATTTCTACATGTGGACAGAATTAATGATTTTTATGCAGTCAACTATCCATGCAATTTTATACTGAAGACTTTATTATCATTCTATATGCAGATATTTCCGTTAATAGTCGAGTGTTCATAGCACCACTTTAAAGTTGTGAAGGANCTTTATTATCATTCTATATGCAGATATTTCCGTTAATAGTCGAGTGTTCATAGCACCACTTTAAAGTTGTGAAGGAAAAAGGATACGACACACAAAAATTAAGAACAACAAATTATTTTATAATAATAATTTATTATTATTTTATAATTACAATTTCAGAAGAAAGCATTTCATCACATCATGTGATATATCCGCGCTCCTTCAGTTTACTAATGACTGAAGATATCTCGTTAATTTCCGTGAGATACCCGCGTTTTTGAAGGTCAATCAAATATCTGAGTCTATTAACAAGTTCATTCGAGTTTTCGGGAAATAGGTAGCCAGTATTCTCGGCGGGTATCTGCTTTCTTCGTGTCGCTTGTTGCAGCAAATGTGTTGGAGGGGTCTGTCAGTGCATCGAGAAAATCGCCATCATCGTCTTCAGCACTATCACTGTCTTTATGTTCATTTTCAACAATGCTCTCTTCATGGCCATCTTTGCATCCTGTTTTGTATTCTATATTAAATTTGCTTTTCTTTGTAGCCGGAGTTGTATGCTCGTCAGTATTTAGAGCCAAGGACCTTTTATTTTTAAGTTCGTCGACTTCACGCGAAAGTCTTGTAAATGTACACTCCACACAAACCAACTCTACTGCACTCATTCCGCCATTAGCATTAACTGCCTCATTATAATCGCATGTAGAATCGGTACCCATCGATGTAGCAAGAGGTATCGCCGGCAACACTTGCTGACTCCCAGTAGACGAATCCTTGCAGATCTCGGTATGTTCTTTCAATGTATCGCCTTGCACAAACGACATGGACCAATGTCGCATTGCTTCATCNGACATGGACCAATGTCGCAATGCTTCATCGCGCGAAAAGGACTCATAGAACAGGCCGTTCTCTCATGTGAACGAGTATTTTAACCATAGGTGAAAACTCGATCGCGTAAAAGGCACTGGCCACAACCAGTTAGTGATGCTGCAGGTCGCGGTTCCATCACCGTTCAGGTCAAAGGCAGACCTTCGTATTCGCAATTCATCTCCGTGATATGACGAAAGAGAGCTTCCAAATCGATGTTCACCTCACGGTGTCAGAACGTTAACCGTTAATTTTTTCTTTATAAATGAGGTTCTTTTTACAGTAAAGAGCCTAGTTTGTCCCCACAAAAGGCCTTCCACCATAAAATTTGTATATAAAAAAAAATATGGGAGCACTCTGAGAAAACCCATATACTCTTTCGACACTGAAGAAAACACGCAGATACTTACATAAGAATATGTTATTTAAATATACTTGTAGGAATATGTATATATATATATATATAAATACAACATTTTTAAATAATTTTATATTCCTATATTTATACATACATAATTTTTAATTAATAAAATTAATAAAGTTGAGTTTTTAAAATATTTTTTAATAATAATTTTTGAAATAATTATTTCTAATAATTTCAATAATTTTTATATAATTTTTTTTATAAATTTCTGTGGATTTTTTTTTTGTTTTTAAGGTTATTTGAGGTTACGAGCATGGGTTCAAAGGTTATGGGTCAAGTTCGATGTTATCAACATCTAACATGGCTGACGAGATGGACACTGGTCGACCTGGCGAGGGCTGGTCGTGTCGGGAGCTTAGTCGATCTACCTGTCATCGAACCCCGGACCTCTATATGTACATCTTTAAATAATTTTTTTAAATAATTGTTTTAATTTTTTTTAATTTTTTATACATTTTTTGGTGTTTTATAATTAATTGTTCTGCAATTTTTTGGGATTTTTAGGGTTCAAGGTCATCTAAGGTTACTGGTATAGGGTCAAGGTCACATATCAATATCAAAGTTCACCTCGATCCTATATGGTGGTCGGGTGACGTCACAACATGGCGGCCGGTAGGCGCCTGGCTCTTATCCTAGATCCCCTTGTTCCAAATTCGGCTATATCATTCTATTATCTGGGAACTATTTTGGTACCAATATGGCAAATGCGCACACGATAGGCATGTCAATTTTTAATAAGGTCAATCTTACCTACAAATGTGCCAAGTTTAAAAACTTTATAAATTATTTCTTACAGGAAGTCTAAAACTTGACTGTACTACTTTTCTCCTATTTCTAGAAGAAACTGCGTGGAAAAGCACCTAAAATGCCATTTTTAATCACTCTAATTTTTTTGCTTTTTTTAAATATTTAATAGACTAGAAGTAAAATGTTGCGGCTGTAGATAATAGTTTTTTAAATTTCCTAGAAAAAAATCATAAACTCGAAGTATTTATTTACTGAGATACGCGCATATGCGCGAACACAGATTTCACAGGCAATATTTTACTACAGGGTCCTCATAATAATACGGACGTGAAATACTGTAGCTGCTTATCCCGCGAACTCCAGCCACACACGCCAGCAACATGTCGGAATGCCATTTGTAATCAGCTCCTGGGAACTTATAGTTTAGGGAAATTAATACACATTTTTGACAATGGCGGAACTTAATTTATAATATTTAGAAATTTCGTACATGGACTCGCGAAGGCCACCTATCTGGAAAACATATCAAAAGTGCTCAGCCCTCCGAGTTGCGCATTGTTCACCTTTTGGAAAATGGCCGACGAAATGTGTAGTTGAGAATGGTTTTAAACGAAAAGCGGCCAAACGGCTAATCTAAACACGAAATTGTATATTGTCTATTCGCGACATATTCACATTTTTTAAACAAACCTTTGAATAATCACTCTATGTATGACCGTTTAGTTGTTTCCTAAATATATGACATATCACAAATTTTTGCTTACTTCTTTTAACATAATATTTTTTTTTTTTTTTTGTTAAATTGGGCTTTGACTAATATTTTATCTATAAATTAAAATGTTTTATTAAATATTAATATGAATAAAAACGGGGGGAAATAGGTGTGTTGGCATCCATAAATAACTGTTCCGCATAGATATAAGTAATTCCGTGGACGGCGTACTGTTTGATGTCGAGTTAAGACTGTTATTCAATAAAAGTAAAATATAATCACGTATTTATTATACCTAATCTGGAGTGTTGATTCTTCAGGGTTATACTGAATACTGAAATGCAATTATCCTCCATTCTTTAAATGATTGTGATTGAAAACGTTTCTCATTCACAAGAGCGTAATTTTCACGCTGGCATATATAATTCTGTGTTATCTGTTCACTGTTTCTTTCTATGTACCTATCACTGATTATCAATAAAAACATTGTTAAATCGAAAAATCGAAATTGTATACAAAATACATCAAAATATTGTACCACGTCAAGCATGTATTNAAAAACATTGTTAAATCGAAAAATCGAAATTGTATACAAAATACATCAAAATATTGTACCACGTCAAGCATGTATTGCAGGGGATCAACACATGCAGGATGCACTTAGTATGATGTTAGACCATTCGTAGTACCGAGACAGACGTTCGGGCATGGAGGCATACACACGTCGGATGTTCTCCTGCGGAAGATCCTGCCACAGCTGGCGCAACTGACCCTCCTAATCCACTGTAGTTGCCGCCCAATCAGGTTCCACGCATTCTTGATGCGCGAGTGGTCTGATGACCTCGTTTGCCAAGGAAGCATGTTGACATTACGAGGGCAGACCAGAGATACCCGTGCTGTGGGAGGGCGGGCATTATCGTGCTGGAAAATGGGGTTGTCAGGCTGCACCAGGAAGAGGAGCACGCATAGTCGCAGGGTTTCTTGAACGTATCGCCGCTCCGTCAGGGTTCCTTCAAACACTACTAGTAGGGTGCGGGAATCGTAATAAATGGCACCCAACACCACGAAACGTCTCCTTGAGGTGGTGTGCTGCTCTACAATGATGGCGCTGGCCAGGACCTTTCCAGACTCGAATTCGACGGTCGTCTGTATCCAGAAAGAACCGCGATTTGTCACTGAACACGACTCGTCGTCACTCCACAACCTGCTATGCTGCCCGTTCCCGGCAGGTCACACGTGCTCGGCGATGCTCAGGTTGTAATGGTAGACGTCGTAAGGGACGCTGCGATGACAGACCCCGCTCTGCTAGCTGCCTGCATTTGGCACTGGTGGGCACAGGCGTAGCCCCAGCTGCCGTGACATGTCTCTAGATGGTGCACAGCGACGCCTGTGGAGTGTTTACAGCCAGTCGCACGATGAAACGATCCACCCTGCTGGAGGTACGTCAGGGTCGACCCGAGCCTTCTCGACGGGTGTGAACCCTCCTGTTCCCACTGCGTCCAGCACCAACTCACAGCGAAGGCAGAACATTTCAAGTGGCGAGCAATTCGCCGAAATGTCCAACGTGCTTCTCGGAGGCCGACGACGTGACCTCTCTCAAACTCATCCAGCAGGACAAAGGGATGCCGAATGCTTCATCGGGGAATGGTGCGTGTTCACTGAACTCGGCTCTGTGGCGCGCACTGCTACTAAGGCCTTACGCGGTGCCTCGCAGCTATGTACGATGGAGNGTTCACTGAACTCGGCTCTGTGGCGCGCACTGCTACTAAGGCCTTACGCGGTGCCTCGCAGCTATGTACGATGGAGCTATGCTCCTTAGTGGCACATCCGTGCAAGTAAACCACATTAAACACAAATGGGACACATGTCGGACTACTACGATACTGTGGGGCAACCTTCGTTGTACTCACGCAATTCGTTCAGGGTGATCAATTTTTTTTTGCAAAGGAGTTTATATATTTTTATATAACAAAAGATTTTTTTAGAAAAATAATTTTAAGTGCAACCANTTTTTTTTTGCAAAGGAGTTTATATATTTTTATATAACAAAAGATTTTTTTAGAAAAATAATTTTAAGTGCAACCAGTTAACGAGTTGCTTCAACAGTCAAATACACTCACCGCCATAAAAAATTTGAGGACCCTGCAAATACCCTCAGACTTTTTTGAAAACATTTCGAATGACGGGAGTGTTGTTGTTTGTTCTAGGAATATTAAAATATATGAATTGGTCAGAAAATAATAATTTTGACTGCAATGTAAGTAAAATCAAGGATAAAAATTAGTATTATTTAATTTAGTTTCAACAGTATGACTAAATTCAAAATACCAAAACTTTGTTCCGCAAAATTGCTCAGTACCCCTCATTTTTAGACTTACCGTCTTTCTTTTTGTCATACTTGGTGTTGGCCACCCTATCATGGTCCCCGCCAGTAAGCTTGTACATAATGGACGAATATATTTTGAGGATTTTCCCAAACTGCGTTTACTTTTGGTCTGTATTTATGAATGGAATCACTAGACGGAGTTTGTCGGTGATTTTGTAACCAGCCTGTATTAGGACACAAATGAGAAAATAATAATTCGAGTCAAATGTATGTTTAGATTCGTGATCGCTGAAGCGCAGTTGTGGAAGATAATTTGACGTGTGTAGTAAGTGATAAGAGTGGATTCTGATTGGCTACGCATAGGTTTTTGCGTAATAAAGTTAAAAGTTCGCCAACTTGCTATGCAGCTATACGTTGACTGTGGTTATGGGTATCGATATGCATGGTTACATCAAGCATAATTAGATAGTACGCAACTCTTACTGTTATTGGCGTGGTTACGGTTATATCGATTAAGGCACGGCGCTCAATGTTGATGAAAACTTGAAAGTGCACCCGGCGGTTGTGGACGAAACACGGCCACCGAGGCAGAACAAGGTAACGTAAGAGTGGGAGCACTGGCCGGCGAAATGTGACGTGCACGTCACGCAGTTTAAAAAAAAAAAGGAGGGAGGGGGAATTCCTAGCTGGTTCACTCGCAGGCCGCGCTAATGTGAGCTTTCAACCTTGGCGTCCGTCTACTTTTCGCATCTAACTACCTGCTCTCTTGTCTCGTCAGTAGCGTTATAGCTTGGTTAATTGAAAGCATAAAAGTAACAATAGACCACAGGTCCTGTGCACAAGGATTTACCGCCATGTTTTCGAACCTATTTGATTCACAACTGCGCATAACAGGTCGTGTGCATGAAACCTCCTCACATAGTGTAGAAAGGAAATTGTTAACAAAACAATGAAGGCTGTTCCCGGTAAAGTGAGCACTTTTGAGGCCCTAGTTACTTTTTCCTTTCAGGCTCAGGCATATTTTATCCTCTAACCACCTTTTAAAACAAATAATGCCGCGTAAGTAATAAACACGGTATGTATGTCCCACCGCACACGGAGTTAACGTCTAAGGTTAAAGTATAATTATATAAAGTGTGTGTGTGTGTATATATATATATATATATATATATATATAATATATATATTTATTTACTACTATTCCAAATGAGAGGGCTTTCAAAAGTGCTCACTTTACAGTGAATATCTTATAGCAGATGTCGTAGGATTTTTCCCCGGAGCTTGTACGGAACGTTGTATCATCGTGGCACACGGCTTGGCTCAAGTAAGAACAGCTGTGAAAGCTATTGTCCTGTCTGTTGCAGTTGGCAGGGCAGGCGCTGGCGTGGTTGCTCGTGACGTCACGTCGGGCGCAGAGACCGGTAATGAGCTCGGACGTCTGGGAGCGTAGTGTGATGACGCTAGTTCCGTCGCCCAACACTCAGCTTCTTTTCTCCCAATACGACTACCATAAGGGCTCGTCTAAAATCAGCGCGGCGCTAACACAAAGCGCCGCACAAGGAAGTGAATAACTGAGTTGTAAAAACCAGCATCTACAACAAGCTCGTGGCGTGGCGTAACCGGCGTGACTTGATGTAGCTTGGCGTGAAGGAGGGCATCTTTCATCTTATGTTACATTTTTTACGCCAGCCAGTCACAACGAAATACGTCATTGGCATTACTGTCGTCAAATGAGGACCGAACAAAATGTAAAAAAGTTTGTGGAGGGCAGAGGAGACTTTTGGGCGGCTCTTAACATTAAGGTCTTGAGAGTCGATGAGGGTTAAGTGGTGAAGTGAGGTGAGTATAGAGCAGCACCGGAATACAAGGGCGGGGAAAACGGGAGATCCCCTAGAAAAACCCCGACCAGCGGCATCGTCCGGCACGATTCCCACGCGTGCAAATTCGGAAGTGACCCCGCCGGGAATCGGACCCGGTTCGCCCTGGTGGGAGGCGAGTAGTCTAACCACTACACCACCATGGCCCCTAAAAAAGTTTGTGTATGCACTCCATCTTTAGGTCGAAAGACGTTTCCCGCCAGCAATAAAATATTTTTGTTTACCTTTCCGCCCGATAATGTTTGCTATTGCTGGAGTCTGCTCTACGGTTTTTTCAGCACTTATCTTTCAATCGTAAACCCCTTAGTTTAAATAAAACTTTAAACACTGAAACTCGTTATAGCCAATTTAAGAACTTCAGAACGTCCTTACTGGAAAAAATAGTTTCCTATTTGTATACTTTTGTCTGATTGGTTAGTCCGTTTATAGTAACGTCGATTATTGTCAGCTGACTTGAATTATACGCCGAGTATGTTATGTCACTCCAAGGCTTAAACGACGTGGATATGATTTGTGGCTAGAAAGTTGTTTATGTAAATAAGTGCTTTGAGAAGTTTGTATACTTCCCTAACCAATTTTCAATGCAATTAGATTAAAATCATATTGTTAAAAGTATTTTATTCATATAAAAGTACTTGTCTTTTGAAAATTATAATAGAAACAAAGACGAGAATCACGGTCGACCATGTGACTGACAGTTGTATTGATGTTGGGTAGGTCAATGTTGGTTATATACGCGGAAGATGAAGAATCGGTCTGCCTCATGTTTAGTCTAAAGGCCCTTTTACACAATCAAATGTTCCTTCAAATTACATTTAATTTTTATTGAATTCAATTCATCGAATGCTGTGTGACGTCATATAAACATCATAATTGCGGCCATTTTCTCTTTCGATTTCTTGAATGTCTCGTTTTCCTTCAAGATTTTCGTTTAGGACATGTTCTTTATTTTCTTGAATCCAAAATTTAAATCGCCTATAACAGCTTTTCTGGCAATATTACTGGTAGTAATCTCATAATAATGAATTTGTATATACAAATTTAAAGTTTTTACAAAAGAAGAAGGCATATGTTTTTAAAAAGAAAAAGTACACTAAAATGAAAACATTGTTTTGGGGGTTTAACCAGTTATTTTCGTGTCGTGCATGAGTCGTAGATACTTCTAAAAATTTTCTTTTCGTATTTTTTAACTGGTTTTATAAAAAATTTTGTGATAGATTTTTACGTGGAGACTTGAAAGATTATTGAATGCAATTAATTGAAAACAAATGAAGTANGGTCTGCCTCATGTTTAGTCTAAAGGCCCTTTTACACAATCAAATGTTCCTTCAAATTACATTTAATTTTTATTGAATTCAATTCATCGAATGCTGTGTGACGTCATATAAACATCATAATTGCGGCCATTTTCTCTTTCGATTTCTTGAATGTCTCGTTTTCCTTCAAGATTTTCGTTTAGGACATGTTCTTTATTTTCTTGAATCCAAAATTTAAATCGCCTATAACAGCTTTTCTGGCAATATTACTGGTAGTAATCTCATAATAATGAATTTGTATATACAAATTTAAAGTTTTTACAAAAGAAGAAGGCATATGTTTTTAAAAAGAAAAAGTACACTAAAATGAAAACATTGTTTTGGGGGTTTAACCAGTTATTTTCGTGTCGTGCATGAGTCGTAGATACTTCTAGAAATTTTCTTTTCGTATTTTTGAACTGGTTTTATAAAAAATGTTGTGATAGATTTTTACGTGGAGACTTGAAAGATTATTGAATGCAATTAATTGAAAACAAATGAAGCATTTTTTAGTTCAATAAATGTAATTCAAGTAATTGAATGCAATAAATATTTGATGGCGTGAAATTGCGTCGTGTGTAACGCGACGCCTGAGCGAAGTGACGTGACGCTGCGGGTTTTTTCGTGGCGCCCATTCGCGGCGTATTGATTGCCGAGATATGCAGCTCATCCGCTTGTTGAGCGGCCCTCGCATGCAGCGTGCTCACAGCCCGCGATGCCTGGCGTGAGGTCCGGCGTCCCTTATGTAGCTACAGCCGCTCTCGGGTAACTCAGCGCAATCCAAATATACTCGCACTTAAGCTGTCCGTAATTGGATAAACAAACAATGGCCGAACCGAAGCGTTCACAGTGTGATGTTAGCAGAGAAACTGTTAACACTGTGCCATATTTTAACCGCGGAGGGAATACACAGGGTCCTAACAATTAACTACTCTTTTCCCCTCGCTAAAATTGATGAGTTGGCTGAAAGAAAGACCTTATTAAGAAAATCACATTATGAAATCATAACAGGTAAAGGTTTCGGAGACTTGTGTTCTTTGCAATAAAATTCAAATACAAATGGGTTTTCTCTTTAAAGACGGCAATACGTATAGACAGTAGCTACTCACATTAAAGAAATATCTACTATTTACAGTAAACGAAAGCAAGGGTACAAAACAAAGCTATTCAATAATACTACCAACTTAGGTCCACTAACTACTGTAATACATAACTTGTTGAGAAATTGAGCTATCGACACCAAATTTTGTGTGCGCTATCTATGGACAGTAATAAATACGATAACTTGTTTGAAGGAAGAAAGGTATTATGCTTACTAAAACCTTTCTTCACGTCCAGTCAACTCCTCAATCGTCAAAACTTCGTGACTCTTCGACTAAATTCAGTACGTGTTTTTAAAATGTTACAACACTTCCTCTGACTCAAGTTTCAAAGCAGCCAGCGTATATTAAAGTTTCACTAAATATTTGTTTTTCGAATAAAATCATTAGCATAGTAAAAAATAAAATGTAAACTAACAACATCACTTTTTGCACGTGTGATTTTGAAAGATTTGTGGACAAATAGCAACCCGGTGTTGGGGGACACCCAGAAGATGGAAACCAGTCTACGCCATCTTTATGCGTGATTTTGACTGAAACTAACCGCTCAGTGTTCCGAAGTGCTCAGACAACCGTTAAAAACGCACAGATAGATCATAATTAGCCATTACAGTTCGTTAAAACCCCCCAATTTATGTCTTCAAAACCACCAACGAGAGGAATTCCTCATTCAGTGACGTGACGCATTTGTATAGGGCGTTCACGGTAAAGTGAGCACTTTTTGAAGCAGTCGCGACAGATATAATAACCATTAAATACATTTCATTGTGGCCTCGGACTTGTGCTTTCGTTTTTTTATGAAATGTTTATACTGTGTTTGTTACTCACATTGCATTGGTTGCATGAAAAAGTGGTGGAAGGATGTAAATTGGCCGATTGAAAAAAAAAAATTAACCAGGGTTTCAAAAGTGCTCACTTTACCATGAGCAGCCTTTAGATGCGTTCTCCGCCATTCATAGCGTCAGAAGGTCATTCGAAATTTCCCGTCAGTGAACTATAAATCACTTGTGATAACCCTACATTTTGGATATGTCTACTATATGGCAGGCACCTTAAATGATAACGTTTATTTGAAGTGCTTGTTGATAGATACAATTTTTGTCGTCATCACGCCGTCTGTCAGAATAGCATTATTTGTCATATTGTATCGAGTGTATTAATTTGAATGATGAGGGGAACGGCCGGCCATATCCGACTGTAGTACACATGTGGTCCAGACAGCGAGGCAGACACTCGCCCCTCCTCCCTTAGTCATGTGTCCCGGCCATCTGCCGTGGAGGGAGGATGTTGTCTTACACATTATAACTAACATATAAACTGGATGGACCAAACCATATTGACAAAACAAGCAAGATAATATGCACCAACGGGAAGGCGCTCTGTTCAAGACCAAGATTACGGTGGGAAGAGAGTCTTTGAGGTGGAATAAACTTTTAAGTCTATCCTTGAAGTAGAAAAAGAAGAAGAAGAAGAAATTATAACTAAGTGTGAGCGTGTCTGCGTAATCAGTATTTTAATGTAATTTGGAACATGTTTAACGTATATGAAATTGAACTAAATGCGTATCGAGTATTGGCAGGCCCACGCAACATTCCCGGAGAATTTCGAACAACTAAATAAACATAGAGAGGTGAGCTTCGCCCTGCCCTGGAGGCGGAAAGACGGTATTGCCACGCCAGAACGGGGGTCTGAAGTCTTTCGTCGGCAGGATAGAGAAGACTTAGACAAGAGGCACGGCGAACTGAGGTCCAGGCCTCTCCGAGAAGCGAGAGAGGTGCTGCGGTTACGGCCGGTGTTAAGTTAATTAAATATTCGTGACGACGACAAGGTGTACTGCGGCGCGGTACTTCACTGCGGAGCGAGTGTTGATGATCGCGGACCGCGACCGTGGGAACGGGTCAATTTCCCAGTAACGAGTTTACGATCACGCATACCCAAGTCATGTTGCGCGGGGTTGTCATCACTAGACAACACGGGACAGTCAAACTACAATATTATTGACTGAGCTAGACGAGGCATAACCCACCTAGAGAGTAGACATTACGATAATTGAATAGTCCATTTTCAAAGCGTTCCTTTTATACAAATATGACAATTTCCAACAATGGTGCTCTTGGTTCCTTCCTAGCCTTTATTATGGAATGAGAAATGTTTTACAGGTGCGAAACAAAGCGAAGGCAGTTTAAATGCAGGTTTAAAATCAGTTACATTTCCAAAGCAGCCCTTGTCCACAAACATTAAATACAATTTATTTCATTTTAAGGGAAATGCTTTGTTTGAGGAGGCTCTATTTTCTACAGACAATGTTCGCGACCAACAGCAACGTCCGTGCCATAGTTCATACAGACACATTAAGCCCATACGCTCCATATACATTTTTGGCTGTTTCCCGTCGCGTCGCTCAATGTTCCTGGAAAGGGACCGTCTGGAAATCGACTACTCAATTAACAACCAATAGCGTTGATACAGGGACGTGAGCGGAATGCCACGACCGGAAGAGTCATTGCGCGCTTGGTATGGACAATGTGGATATAAGTGCGTAAAAATACCAAGGATTAATCTAAAGCTGTAAATGGGGCTATGCAATGAGAATACACTAAACGTGGTCACTATAGTCAACGTTATGTTGTTATAAGGCAGATCCTGAAGTTTATGAGAATTCAATTCTCTCATCGACTATAACACTAATGGTTTGGAAAATTAAATTAAATTTAATTTCAATCTTTGATTTTTTTATGTAACTACAAAACGCACGAAAAGCAGTTTGGGTTTGTTCATAGTGTACACGTCATTTTAGGTTAATTTTCATACATTTACCAGGGTGTCGGCCCTGCGCACGATAATTACGTACAGTGAAGTCGTACGTACGATAACTGGACGATGTCAAGTAATAAAATAGTAAAGCTATCAAACATAAAAATAATACAAAACTGTAAAGGTAAAAAAATTAAGATTCTCATACTCGTTCGGACGTGACCAATATCCGTCGTTGAAACTTCATTCAACCTTTTTATTTAGATTTAAACTGCAACTAAATGTCATCGCTAAGATGCATTTCAAACGGTACGAAGTGAGAAAAAGCAAATTGGTCTGTGATCATGAGAACGGCATTTTCTGTGACGACGGCGGTAAAAATAAAGAAAAATCAAACGTCTCAAGGTCATGTCTGGTTATAAGGAAACACAGGGGCGGGCTCTCCCAAGATGGGGTTTTTCATTCTCGTGAAAATGAATTTTTCCCAAATTAGATTTGTAACAGTTGTATATTTTTACACGCGATGTAAGCCAGCGGATTAAACTACGTATGCCACCTTATACTTTTCGTCTTTCCCTTAAGGGTTGAAAGAATTTTGCACGTCTGAAGCCTAAAAGCGTGGGAGCGCTAGGGGCGACCAAGACATGCACATTAACTCTCTCATCGCCTCTACGCGCAAAGCACTGAACTGGCGTGCAGTCTTGCCGTCGATAACGCGCCTCTATGAGACTTTCAGCGGAGACCCTACCATTTTATGACGTAATAATAAAAATGAAGGTTTGATGAACGTTCCTATTTCTTTTTTAATGTTTTCTGCCGGGATGTTTATGTCTAAAATTGACCGTGAAAACATCCGTTTAAGCTATTTTCACTGTCACAAAAACATGCTATAGAGAGAAATGGAGAAACTGAAAAATGTATATAGACGAGTAACGTTTCTTAAGCAGACCTCACTCAAACACGTAGGACAGTTTAAAAAAAATTCTGCTGGAGCTCTGCACACCGTTCGGCGGCCAGGAAAGCAGCAAAATTATATTTTTCAACCATTTCAATATTTTTTTTTCTCTTAGAATATTTTTAACAGGATAGAAGTAAAACATGGCAACATTAGATAATTGTTATACACCTTTCCTGAGAAAACACATCGTATTCCCAGAACATTTATTTACTGAGATACGCATATACGCAAGAAAATTTGTTTTACAATATTTTACTAGTGAGTCTCCTTAAAGGCCGTTAATGGTGAAGTGAGCACTTTTGAAATCAAACTTTGAAAACTGTCACTGCTCCTACCTGCGTGTATTTTAACGAGCACACTGACAGGCATGCGTCCAGTAAACTTGGCAACTATGCAGGGAAAGTAATTCCACGTGTTAACGTTGAATTAAAAGTGTTAGGAAAACATTTGGGAATGCAGAAATAATTACTTTAACTGTCTGTTTTTTTTATTATTACATAACGTGCAAGAAATGGCAACTTTATAAAATGTCAAATTTTCTAATAATTTCAGTTTTCCTTGACCAACGTAAGAATAATGTGCTCAGGCCCACGGCAATGTTAATGTTACTTATGGTGGAAGAATACAGAATTTACATACATGTAGATCTTCAGCAGGGTTCTCGAAAGTGCTCAGTTTACCGCGAACAGCATATAACAACAATAAACCAATACGGAAATAACGCGGTAGGCACAAAAGCGACTCTAGCTGTAATTAGTAGTTTTTGGGAAAGCAACGACTCCCTGTTTCTTCAGAGGCCCCACCACAGTGCTGATGCAGGCTTCCAATAGGATGTATAATACATCCACGGTTACTTCGCACTTTTCTGAAGCCCTGCTGAAGTTCTACTTCCAGAATATTCCTCCGTCTCATGCAAACTAAGAATAACTAAGTCTAGAAAATTGCATCAAACGACAACGCACCGAATTCGTGCGCACTCAGTTGTAATGATATTTTGCATGAGAACTATTTCTTACTAGGCGCTACCAACACAAATGTTTTCTCACCGTTTTTATTCATGTTATTATGAATTAAATATCACAATTTATAAATAAAATATACGTAAAATTTTAATTTAACAAAAAATAAGATACATTTGCATTAACAGACGTATAAAACGCTTGTGTTACATGGCATTCTTAGGAAATAACTAAACACGTCGTACATGGGGTGATTTTTCAAATGTTTGATTCAAAAAGTGTTAAGAAACAGCGAATAGACTATAGCGTTTTTCTAGGTCAGTCAGCTGTGGCGTGTTGCGAGCAGTGGCGTTGGTGCGAGCAGCGACACAACCGCACCACGTGTCTTCTTTGTGCGATCGCCATCGGCTTATCTATGGAGGAAACTGNTGGTGCGAGCAGCGACACAACCGCACCACGTGTCTTCTTTGTGCGATCGCCATCGGCTTATCTATGGAGGAAACTGTTATCTGCGCCGGCACTGCGCACAGCACTGACTCACTGCGCTAACTCGCTAACGAGCGCGGTAACCACGTCGCTACCACGTACCGCTGCCGCCGCCTGGTCGCGATCTCCCTGCCAACCGCTCTCTGTTAATACTCCATTCACGGTCACTTGCTACTTTTCCGAAGCCCTGCTTCTACTTACACCATATTCCTCAACCTCGTGCAAATTAATATTTCGCATAACAACTATTTCTTACTATTTTCTCCCTGTTTTTATTAATATTAATTACATATGAAATATTACAATTTATTGAAAAGATATAAGTAATAGTTCAATTTACCCAAAGTAAGGTAATTTAATGTAAACGCCAGTATAAAACGCTTGTGAAACATTGCATATTTAGGAGAAAACAAAACACGTAATACATGAGGTGATTTTCCAAAGGTTTGATTTGAAAAATGTGAAGAAGCCGCCAACACGCCAGCTGGACGACGCTCTAGTCTCCTCGTCCTCAAGCGACTGGGGGCCACGGTGGCTGAGCAGTTAGAGTGATCGCCTCCCACCAAGGCGAAAAGGGCTCAATCCCCGGCCGGGCCACTCCCAGATTTTCGCAAGTGCGAATCGTGCCGGACGATGCCGCTGGTCGGCGGGTTTTCTCGGGGATCTCCCACTTCGCCCACCCCTTCATTCCGGCGCTGCTGCATACTCACCTCGCTTCACCCTCATCGGCTCTCAAGACCTCAATGTTAAGAGCCGCCGAAACCTCTTCACTCACTCACTCAAGTGACTGGCTTGGCAGGTCCAGGGAGGTAATACTGGATAGGACTTAGTGTTCTTATTGTCAGTGTGAGAATTAATTTTATTCGGTGGGGGGGTGGGGTGAGGTGCCAGGGAATTCCCCCTCCCATTAATTTTTTTTTCTCTGGCTACTGTAAGAAAAATTGATTCCTTGCCAGCGAAAATTATTTCCATCCCTGAACAGTAATAATGGACGATAATGAAATTAAGTAATGCATTTCTTTAAATTTTTCTCTATGCTAGATTAGTTTGTACGATTATCATTGTTGAATTACCTTACATTGCCAGCACTATAATTTGTACTGCTAAAAGTATATCGTTAAAAATAACTTGTACCCATTGCATTTGTACTTACTTTGAATTTGAAAATCTAATATATCCCCATTATAATTATTAAAAGTATCATATACGAAAAGGATATATTTACAAATGATGTTGTTATTTAACCCATCGTGTCCCAGGGTACACAGTTGTGTGCATTACGAATATGTAGGTTATTTTTGGTCTGTTCTGCACACTACGAAGCTCAATTACCAATGATCTTACCTATGTGCAAATGATTCGTAATCCGTTCTACCTGTCNTGTTCTGCACACTACGAAGCTCAATTACCAATGATCTTACCTATGTGCAAATGATTCGTAATCCGTTCTACCTGTTAAAATCATAATTTGTTCATATTACTGTAGCCGAACATATAGCCTACAACTCATTGGCTGTCAAAACGAAGCAAGTGCTGTGTCAATTTAAATACAGCACTGAAATGATTAAACTTTCAACCGTATGTCATGTAATAGTGTTTATACAAAACCTCCAAAAGACTCAAGTACATTAAAAAAGTTGGTTGCCTGTAAAGTCGGTTTTACGGGCGAAGATTTTACGTGACAACGTAGTGCTGCGCGCGCGGCAGACCGATCATAGTTGAGTGGGAGAGAGACGCAAGGCATTCGGCGGGCCTCTCTCTCGTTCGGTGACTCATCGTAACGTTACCGAGCGTTACACTTTTTCATAAGTGACTCCCAGCCGCAACCTAATTTAAGACGTTGTCACGTAAAAAGTTCTCGCCTTTAGCAAAAGTTTAATTTGCACCCTGCTTATAGTGTATAAACGATTGTGTGTACACCAATATTGGAGTAACATATATACAGGCTTAGTTTATGAATTAAATTAATTTTATGGTAAAATATTTATCTTTATTTTAATTGCAACAATACTGACTTCGATTACGCAAGTTATTATACTTTTGAAATAATAATATGGTAAGCGTTATCGGTTTATGAAGCTCTGTTTTGGTGATAATGCTGTTGTTAAAAACTTGTCGTTACTCCATCTCGTGCTTTGCACACTCTTACTTCGCATTGCTTTCAAAGTTGTTATAAGAGGTTCATTAACGGTTTTGAAGTATGTTTGATGTGCAACGAATACACGCGTAATAAGGTCTCGAGTACTTTGTTACGGAAATTAAAACTAAACTAAGTGCATAATTTTCTCCACCCCTCGCAAGTACTCGTACAAATTCCCGTTGTTTGCTTTCATTTCTTTCACAGTTTTTTCCTGTCCACAATATCAATAATTTACTTGCATTTTTACCACCGTACCATAAGTATGTAGCTAACGAAGTCGTGCTGCAGTGGCAAAAAAAAAAATCCTTTTACAATTTTTGAAAAGAAAATTATTATTTAAAAAAGAAATGATAATGCAATACACTAGAATGATCTCATAACGCTTTCGTACAAAATGTTTTGTTTGAATGTACATGTTATAAATAAAAGTTCGGTAAATTATGAAGAAACAGAGTCCGTGCTGCGTGGTTGGCGACAAATGTTGTTTATGGCGGTAAATCCGGCCAGCAAATGAGACTCGAAGTTTAACCTTGAAGTGGCAACTCTTCCCCCTTCCTTGCTCCTTGAGCAGGTCAGTAATGCGCCGTCGCGACATGACGATGTGTAGTGTAATGGCCGCGGCTACAGTAAATTAACGTAGCCATGTGGCGCGGTGCCCACCGAACTCATTACGTCGAAAGTAGGCCAGCTTTCGCGTTTAACATACTACGCTCTCCAGCCAGCCAGGCCGCGAAAAACTTTTTTTTTGCTGTGGGCTACGAAAAGAGGGGGAGGGGAGGTTAGTGAACTCAATACTTTTTAAAATTAGCGTTTTCCAGCAAAGTGACCGATAGCTGGTGACGGAAATAATAGCTAGATCATAGGTTATAAACAGAACGCAGTGTTATATGTCTACAATCTGTTTGAAAATATGTCTACCAGAGGAGACATTAGAAATTTTGCACTATACCGAAAACCTGGTTTTTGACAGACAGTATATCTTAGGCCGTTATCGAATTGGCACTTTTACTTTACTAAAAGGTCACGTGACCAGAAATCTATTGCACGGCTAGAGCACACAAACATTGGCATGGCTATCGAGCGGTAAGAAATGAGGGGGAGGGGGGACAGAAGAAGAAATACATTATTTCTTCCCGCCAGTTCCCAGTAACATATCTGCAGTCCTTCCGCATCGTTCTGCACCGTAAAAACCACTTTTACGACAAATACTGCGTAAAATCACACCAAGTCTGAAAGCTCCGTAAGTTATGTAATTAAAGCTTAATAGCGGGGCGGGTAAGGCGGTTGAGGTGGAAAAAAATCAAGTTATTCTATTCGACAATACGCCCAAGCTAAGCTGTGAAAGTTCAATACTGCATCATTACAATGTAACAGTTCGTCACTCCTGCACTGAAGCTTGATTCACTTCTGCGCCAATCACGCCAAACAGACAGAGCGGACAGGACCTATGGTTGTTCACATGTAAGTAGAACTTTCTGCGTTGCCATTTTGCTGTTTGGATGCAGTTTGTTTACGATCGCGCTGTTTAGTTCGTTATTTTTAATACCGAGATTCCAAAATAAATGATGGGCAACAAACTAGATGCAGTGACGGATAGGTTTCATTTTATTAATTCCATTGTACTATGAATTTTTACTAAATTATTATCGAGAAACTATTTTTTTTAGGCTTCTAAAACAACTTTAAATTTAGTGCTACCTATCGGTTCATTTTCAAACTACAGTTATTTAACACAAGTGTTGAATAAGGTTAACGTTTATGTTCACGTATTTCATTATAAACACTTACTTTCAACTATTCTATACAATTATATCAATAAAAGTTGATTATTCAAGACATTGGTAGTATAAAGTATGTGAAGCAACTGTCTTGTGGGACTTTCCGCGACGAGAAATGTTGACACGAGCTTGACTTTTCGGCGTGGCTCGCGCGGAAAACGAGGACAGTTTCTGATTGGCTGTTCTAGTTTTCCTCTCTGTCTGCTCAGCGTGATCGGCGTACATGTGAACCAGGCATAATGCCAACGAAGCAGTTCGGTTAGCGTAAACGTCACAGTGAGAGAACAGTTTTCCCTTTGATTTGTCTGTGTATGACGTCTCGAACAGTATATTTCCGTGTGGCCCGCTGACCGTTCTCTGCTAATAGTCCGTTCACGGTTACTTCCATCTTTTCTGAAGTCCTGCTAAAGTTCTATTTTCAGAATATTCCTCCGCCTCAAGCAAACGAAGCTTAACCAAGTATAGGAAATTACACCAAAGGGACAGCGCACCACATTCGTACGCACTCAGTTTAATAATATTTTACATGAGAATTGTTTCTTACTAGCCATTACCAACATACTTATTTTCCCCTTATTTTTTTATGTTTATTAAAATAAAATATAGCATTTGATAGATAATATTTATTAAAATTTAGTTTTGCAAAAAAATAAAATACTTTTATGTTAAAAGAAGTAAAAAAAGTTTGTGGCATGTGACATATTTAGGAAACAAGCGAACACGTCACACACAGAGTGATTTTTCAAAGGTTTGTTTCAAAGTGTGAATAAACCGCGAATAGACTATACTCGGCGCGAAACAGAGACACTGCCCCTCACAGAGTCAACAACATCCAGGAAGAAGGCACTTACAGTTCCTCCTGCCAATAATGCAACCCGCCCTGTAAAATTCTCTGATTCACCTCGGAATTGCCCGTACGGTCGTCTTGTGCCAGAACGAGACCTGGCTGTTTGGCCTACAAAACGGCGAGTCTGAAACAACTTCGACGCAGTTTGCATCACGTGACGCTGAGACGTCTGATTGGCCTTCAGCCAGTACGCCTGGACCCGCGACAACGAAATTATCTTCAACCTTTCCCAGTCTGTGAAAATAAATGGAGCATCTTGAATTCATGACGTACAGATTGACTTATGTTATGGAAACGTTAGTAAACGAATGTCTTGTTTAGTAACGTTTCGCGAAAGTTGTTTATGAAACACACAAGCTCGTACGAAATGCACTTATTTACTTCATCAGCAGTGTACACAGTTCTCAAGCTATTAACCTACGTATTTTGTATGCAATAAGCCACCTGTAGTAAGTGCACACAGAGAACCACGTCTATATATAAAAGTAGTGAGTCACGAATACTACCACATATATTTATCTAGGAAGATATAAGAGTAAAGAAGATAGTGCACAATAAAGTTGCCACAATTTAAATTTTAAAAGTATACCGAAACTGTTGATTTTGAGGAAAATTTACTTTGTTAAGAGATCTCGTANCGTTAACGTAATTACAACTCACGTTGCCTGAATGAAATCAGTTAAACATAAAACAGTGTTTACCACGACTGTAGAAAGCTACAAAACCCACGTTTGTCTCAGTGGTCAGTCATTTGCCCACCAATTGTGCTATCATATATTCATGTTCAGCCAGGGAATATTGAATATTGGTTGAGCCCCTCACGGGGATGAATTATCCTGAAGACGAGTACGTAAGAAAATGGAAGTGTAAGTTCCATACGCTATCGTGTACGTGTCGTCTAGACGTGTACGAAATGGCAATATTTGATAACGTGCCGTGCAAGTGAAAATAAGAATAAGAAGTAATGTATCGTATTTACTTAAAGTTTTTAATTAAAACAAAAATTTTCATTTTTTTCTAAACATTTAAAAATTGCGTGTGGACCATGTAATTTACTTCAGTCACTAATTCGCCCATATCAAGTTAATTTTGACTCGTGTGTATCTGGTCAATTGAAAGACGAGTACGTTCACGATCAACAACACTTTTTCTTTACGCGTTTTTTATGTAGACGTCTCTTACGCAAGTACTTATAACAGATCGTGAACGAAGCTTTATCAGACTCCTGATTGTACTCGCACCGAACATTTCGTGTATCGAAAAGTTCTTCGTAAGACGTAAATGACGGGTAACGACAAGGGATGGACTCGAATCAACACTGTTATTTAGTATTATTAAGGACTAAACTCTAGGAGAAGTAAAGAAGTTCTATTAATTCGCCTGTTCGACGAAATCGAATGTTCTTGCAACGTAGAAGTGACATGTTTAGCGACCACACCTACTGGCAATTCGACGAGTGGAAACCGCTGTACCCAAGTATGGAAAGTACGCACTTGACAATACACCGCGACTGAACCTCCGGTTAACACCAGACTGGGTCTGTGTTTTCTGACCTGTGAGCGTGTTAGCTGGAAGTGCAGTGCGTTGGTCGACCACATCTGAATTTATTCCTTGCCCACAAAGGGTCACACCACGTCTCAGCCCTCAAGAGAACAACACATCACCTGGCGCGGGGATCTCTGTCGTCTTGGAAGCGCCGTGGTGGTGTAGTGGTCAGACTACTCGCCTCCCAACGAGGCAAACGGGTTCGATTCCCGGCGAGTTCGCTCTCGGGGTTTCGTACGTGAGAATCGTGCGGGACTATGCGGTTGGTCGACGGGTTTTCTCGGGGATCTCCCGTTTTCCTCGCCGTTGTATTCCGGCATGCTCCATACTCACCTCGCTTCACCCTCATCGGCTCTCAAAACCTCGATGTTACGGGCGCCGTTTATTTGGAATTGTTAGCGTGTTCGAGAGCGACACCGACACCATTCCTCGTGCCCCCATTAGCTAGTCCTAGGCGCAAGGCGCTGCATTGACGTGCAGTGTTTCTGTCGTACTGCGTGCACCTACGGCACTTCACGTGGCGCACCTTTAATTTTATTGCTGGGGAGTCTAAAGAAAAGTTCAGTGCAGGTCCCTATAATTCTTTCGCAACTTTACAAACCATTATATAATGAGTTACAGCAGTGTGAGGAAGCCGTTTTTAACCATGTCGGAGGGCTCGGAAATTGCGTCTATAATATGAATGAAGCTGAGAGTATTATTCGTACTTCGTTTGAAGTGTGTTTTATTTTCGTAAGTCGGTATGGGGGGATACGCGGATTTCAAACACACTGCAGAGCAATTCAAGCGCCAGGTAGGCAGCGCCCTTGAGAGCCGCTCAAATCAATCCACTCAACTCTGTGGTGTAAAGCGAGCTACGCAAGGGCAGATACGATGACGCGATATCGTGTCCATGACATGTTGGGAGCCGAAATTGGGTCGTGTGTAGGCTGATCGGCCCATTAAATTTGTCGAGTGCAATGATCGGGAGCTAGGATGGTCTGGACCTTCCAATTTTTCAAATCGTCTCGACTCCCCACCTTTTCTCCCTATCGACTGGCTCGTGTGTAGCGCCATCGGCACAATTCTCCGACCGCGAGTGCAACCTTCTTCTTTATTTATACATATCATTGTTTTAAGATTGTGAAGTCAGGTTATGTTGTTCCTTGTGCTGTTAGTAGACATTACCCATCTTGAATAATTTCATTTAATGGATTGATAATTCTCTTTCTTTAATGGTCTATAATTTCGGATGTATTCTCAATCCGAAAAGGAGGGTAACATGGTTATGGTTCAAGTTATGGAATTCTGCAAGAGCTACAGGTGTCTTCGGAACGTTTCCAATGTATTATACCACAACAAGGACTGCCGGAACGAAGGCTACAAGTCTCGGCCGGAGGCATATGAACAATTCAAACCAAATGCGAGTGTCAGTCAATGATTTAAAAAAATAAATTAGTGAACTGGAGGGCGGGCAGCTTGATCGGATCGTGTGTATACCCACCCGTGTATAGCCGCTTTAGACAGGCGNGGGGGGGGGGAAGATACGTGGATTTCAAACACACTGCAGAGCAATTCAAGCGCCAGGTAGGCAGCGCCCTTGAGAGCCGCTCAAATCAATTCACTCAACTCTGTGGTGTAAAGCGGACTACGCAAGGACCGATCCGATGACGCGATATCGTGTCCACGACGTGTCGGGAGCCGAAATTGGGTCGTGTGTAGGCTGATCGGCTGATTAAATTTGTCGAGTACAATGGTCTGGACCTTCCAATTTTTCGAATCGTCTCGACTCCCCACCTTTTCTCCCTATCGATTGGCTCGTGTGTAGCGCCATCGGCACAGTTCTCCGACCGCGAGTGCAACCTTCTTCTTTATTTATACATATCATTGTTTTAAGATTGTGAAGTCAAGTTATGTTGTTCCTTGTGCTGTTAGTAGACATTACCCATCTTGAATAAATTCGTTTTATGGATTGATAATTCTCTTACTTTACTGATCGATAACTTCGGATGGATTCTCAATCCGAAAAGGAGGGGAACGAGGTTATGTTTCAAGTTATGGAATGCTGCAAGAGCTACAGGTGTCTTTGGAACTTTTCCAATGTATTATATCACAACAAGGACTGCCGGAACGAAGGCTACAAGTCTCGGTCGGAGGCATATGAACAATTGGAGGCATATGAACAATTCAAACCAAATGCGAATGTTAGTCAATGATTTAAAAAAATAATGAACTGGAGGACGGGCAGCTGGATCGGATCGTGGGAATACCCGCCCGTGTGTAGCCGCTTTAGACAGGCGTCAATCGGCGGCGGCCAGCAGAAGGAGGCTGGGTTGCTGCAGGGCTGCCACTCCACCTGGGGCGGCATCTGTCGCTGTGCATGGCGTCACGTCGGCCGCCACGTGAGCGGTCCAGAAATACGCCGATGACTGGGGGGAGCCGCTGACGCCCCTCGACCGTCGCTATTCTGGTCCGCCACCTCAACTTGCACTTCGTCCTCTGGCTCTGGCTGGCCTCGNTGGGGGGAGCCGCTGACGCCCCTCGACCGTCGCTATTCTGGTCCGCCACCTCAACTTGCACTTCGTCCTCTGGCTCTGGCTGGCCTCGTTTGGCGGCTGTACCGTCGCGACGCCTCTCCCGCCGTGGAGTACGCGTGGGCCGCTCACCTGTTTTCCTCAGTGCACTAAGGGGCGTGTTCCGTTCCCGGCGCTAACGCAGCTGCTATGCTCTATTTACGGCTACTTACAACTCTGATATGAAACCTTGCTTGTTCTACTTCCAGGATATTCCTCCGCCTCGTACNCTCTATTTACGGCTACTTACAACTCTGATATGAAACCTTGCTTGTTCTACTTCCAGGATATTCCTCCGCCTCGTACAAACAAAGCTTAGAAAATAACACCACAAGTTTTTTGTTGACTCTTCTTAAGAAGTTATCCAAAGATTTATTTTTGTTACCTCTTTTTACAAAATACTTTTAATGTTTGTTCACTAACTCCACTTACAACTGGATCGAACTCTTTTGGTGTTTCATACAAATTGTTCAAACGAGTTTAGTTTTTTCCTTTTCTAAAGTTTAAATTCTAAACGTTGATGTTTGGTTTACAAATCAGCTCCACAAATGTATATAAATCATCATTAAGCATCTGATATACATATGCGTTACCTATTTCAACATTAAAAAATTAAAAAATAAATAAATAATTAAATGAATAACTTTATAGAAACTGTATTGAAAACCAAAATATTATTATTTTGTTCTTCCAGAGCTATAAATAATTATTACACTTTAAAATGGTTTTGTTTCAAAAATGTTAAAATATTTTTGTTACTCATATTGTTTTATTTTTGAGATAAAAGTTCTGTCAGTTTTATTTACTATTGTGGTTTCATTAATTTTTCCCCTTTTTATTTTTGAAGTTCGGTTTATAAACAATCCGTTCTTTTTGCATTTTGATTTCTTAATATATTCCAAACAAAACTGAAATGCTTTTTTACAAATTTGAGCAGTTTATTTTTTAAAAGAAGAAGGGTCTTTATATTATACGGTATTTTTTACACACATGATTTTTTCCCCACTTTCAGATGAGCACTCTATCTATATCATGTAGTTATTGACTTTACTTTTCAGTTCTTTACGTATAAAATAAAATAAATTTTCATTAGTAAACTTTAAATACAATTTTCAAAGAGATTTGTTTATTTTCTGCTGTAAGCTGTTCTCATAAAAATATTTAAATTTTTTATGTTTATAAATTATTTTTTTTAAGTGCTGTTTGCTTATTTTTATATATTTTGTTTTATTTATTGCTTCAAATCTATTTAAATTTTAAAAAATATTTTTAAAACCCTTTTAGTACAAAATTTATTACAAATTATGGGGATTTCTCTCCTTTTAGTATATGTGNAAAAAATATTTTTAAAACCCTTTTAGTACAAAATTTATTACAAATTATGGGGATTTCTCTCCTTTTAGTATATGTGACAGAATCCTCAATTTTTTATAATTGAAATGTTTTATAAAATGTTTGAAACTTAGTATAATTTATAATAAATGAAAGATTTTCACTGTTTTCAAGATTTGTTACAAAATCCTCAATTTTTAAGTTTTTCTATTTTTTTTTTAAATAATTTTATTACCCTTTCTGTAACGAATTCATGATAAATCATGCATTTACATTCCGTTTAAGATATGTGACAAAATCTTCCAGATATGTCTGGGAGGGGCCGCGGTGGTGTAGTGGTCNAAATCTTCCAGATATGTCTGGGAGGGGCCGCGGTGGTGTAGTGGTCAGACTTTTCGCCTCCCACCTAGGCGAACCGGGTTTCATCCCCGGCGTACTCGTCCCCGGATTTCCGCATGTGGGAATCGTGCTGGACGCTGCCGCTGGTCAGCGGGTTTTCTCGGGGATCTCCCGTTTACCCCGCCCTCGCATTCCGGCGATGCTCCATACTCACCTCGCTACACCCTAATCGGCTCTGAAGATCCTGATGTTAAGAGCCATTCAAACCTATACATCAATTCCCCCCTCCCTTGGCAGATAACCGTGTGGGGAAATGAGGGGCGGCGAGGGGATGAGATCTCCCTGGCTGCCTGTACCACGTGTGTCGAAGTGACCGGCCGCACTCTTCGCAGTTAGTTCAATACACGACAGAATCTTATCATTATAAACCCTTAATACAATGTGAAAAATATCGCAATATTCCGCCAGATGGAGAGATTACCATAAAAATGATAAAAACAAGCACTTAAAGTAAAATAAATGTTAAAAATTAAGTTGCCTGCCATACACTGAACATATCTAATACCATGTGGAATAATTCTTGATTTTATTTTTAGGGTACGTTACGTTTCACTTACCCACGATGAAATTCAGCCGATCAACCGTTTAGTATTCGTCGTTAAATACGACAGTGGGGCAGAACTTTTTTAAGGCTGGCAGGAGGATAATATAATTTTCAGAACAACCTTAAAAATGTGGTAGCGTTCAGCCAACAGTAGAGTAAAAAGAAAAGAACATCTTATTAAAGATTGTTATATAATGAATAGCAAGAATGTCTAGGATTAATGTACTAACCTGTCGAATTGGGTTGGTAAGTTGTGGTTCATTGCAACTTCTACATCGTGATGTCACGCATGCAGAGGAAATATCTCGTGCCATTAGCGCAGTAATAATTTTCTGTGTTTCAGCATTAAAAAAATTGTGAATTGGATTGCTTAAAAACGACGTCGCTTGGATTTGAGGTTAGATCATTGGTCCCACTGATACGCACTTTACATTTAAATACATTTCCTCTTGCCAACTTTTAATTAATCTGTGATATATTGAGTATATTTCGCAAAAATAGTTATTTTAGTGTATTATCACGCGTATGTTCTGAAAAGCAAGTGTAACCGAACTTACATATCGCTGTTTCATCACATGTTTTAGACAAATCCGACAGCAATTCACGAGGCAACGTTGAGGATCTGGCAATGCGCGGAAGACGACAATAGTCTATCTCGCCCTTTGTCTACGTCGGTTATGCCGACGGATGGCGATGACTGCTCACGCGCCCCTACCGGCGCCCGGCTAACTGCCTGGCGACTTCCTGCCGGGCCGGAGCCCGGAAGTCTTTAATCTGGCCTCGGTGGTACGTAGCGTAACGGTCATCGACGGCCACGAGACCAGCCTCGTTCATGAACTAAAGAAAGAAGAGGCGCAGAAATATGTCCACTGCCACGAAGAGTGGATCTTTTTGGTGTGTTCAGTTGCTGCTATGTTATTATTCTTATAATATTTTTTTTTNTCCACTGCCACGAAGAGTGGATCTTTTTGGTGTGTTCAGTTGCTGCTATGTTATTATTCTTATAATATTTTTTTTTAATTTAATGAATACGCTACTTAATATAAACTGGCAAATTAAAAGAAATTAAATTAATATATGAAATANCCACTGCCACGAAGAGTGGATCTTTTTGGTGTGTTCAGTTGCTGCTATGTTATTATTCTTATAATATTTTTTTTTTAATTTAATGAATACGCTACTTAATATAAACTGGCAAATTAAAAGAAATTAAATTAATATATGAAATANTTTTTTTTTAATTTAATGAATACGCTACTTAATATAAACTGGCAAATTAAAAGAAATTAAATTAATATATGAAATACACGGAGATATGGACGCTAGGCTCAAACGCTCGGTTCTGTTCGATCCCTGGTGGCCTCTTCTGCCTCGCTGGGGACGGTTTACGCCAGGACTCGACTCCTATCGGGGCGGGCCGACTGCCGCTAGAAAACCACACAAGTGTCATCAAAAGAAAGAAGGCGCACTGGCTGACCTGGAATAGCCCAGTCAGAGGTTCTCTTCGACACCAGGTCATGTAAGGTATGGATTCGTGCTGACTGTGTTTTGAAAAGCCCACCCAGCTTATCAGCCACTATCGTCGTAAAGGCGAGTTTGGCAAATAGCATCATCATGCATAAGATTATAAATGTAATACGACTAATCTGCAGAAGAAACGCTGGGAGATAGTATGATGGTAAATCTTCGCCAAGTACATTATCATTATCATTCAGATTAGTTCTAGTCTTAACAGCATCATAGTGATAATATAATAATTATGGAACATACAAGATCCATGAGATGATAGTATCAGTCAGTCATGATACATAATATCATAAATACCGTTATGGCTAACGCTGGGCACGGTGTACCTATAAAGAGATATGTTATGTAGTTGACGGTCGTAAAAAATCTTCAAGGTCATATGTTCTTGCCATTTCTTAATGGTGTATTTTTCACTACAGCCTGACAGTACATTTCATGTACTTATGTTTACTTACTGACAGGTCACAGAACCTTGCGTATACATTTTCCGACGTTGGAATTGTTTTATTGCTGTTGCTATTGTTACTCGAGTAATTGGCAAAACACAGCTTTTTTTCTCTGCTTTCGGCAGTTACAAGGCAGAAAATAAGCAATTCATTGAATGTGTAAAAGTTTAATAAGTTTTGGGAAGTTGTTAATAAATGCTATGCCATGTTGAAAATGTTAACATGCCTATAGTTTATTCACGGTTTCTTCACACTTTTTGAAACAAACCATAGAAGAATCACTCTATGTATGTTATGTTTAATTGTTTTCAAATATGTCATTCACCATAAGGATTTTATACTTGTGTTAACACAAAAGTACTTTATTTTTTAATAAATTGAACTTCTACTTAAATTCTATCAATAAATTGTAGGCCTAATATTTTAATTATTATTAATATGGATGAGAGCAGAGAGAAAACGTGTGTGTTGGTAACGCCTAGTAAGAAATAGTTCTTGTGCAAAATATCAGTAATGTGAGTGCGCACGAATGCGGNACGTGTGTGTTGGTAACGCCTAGTAAGAAATAGTTCTTGTGCAAAATATCAGTAATGTGAGTGCGCACGAATGCGGTGCGTTGCCCCTTTGGTGTAATTTTTTTTTTTACATGAATAAGCTTTATTTGCATGAGGCGGAGAAATATCCTGGAAGTAGAACTCTAGCAGGGCTTCAGAAAAGCTGGAAGAAGCCGTGAATTGACTATATCAAGTATAACTTTTAGCTGGCGAGAAGAACCAACTCCCTCTGCGACAGGGAAATAATCATTTGAACATGGCGCTGCTGAAACAGTTGATTTATACGTTGCTTACGTTGTTTGTTGCGACCATCTCTGTCCACATTGATTAGCAGCAGAATACACTGGCGCCTGTGGACAGACATGTCGGTGGCTGCTTCGCATAGGCGTTTTTTCGAGCAAATTGTTCCACAAACTACCCTAGGTTAATTTAAACTGCAAAAACACTTGTTCGTTTGGTATTATAGGTTAGGTTAAATTAAATTATTTTATACTATAAAAACACGCATTAGCCCGCTATCCTAGGTCAGTTTAGGAGAATCTATTAGGCTGGGTTATTGTTAAAAAAAATGATGGGGAATATAACCCGCTCGCGCAGCGACGACGGCCTGTCACGAACGTATGTGCAGTAACCACGACTTCGGCAGTGTACCGGCTGACTGCTTCCAAAGAGTAAAAAAGTATGCAAGAGTACCAACATAACGTAGATAAAATTAATTTGTTTGTTTTCGCAAACTTCGTTTATTTTTCTCGTTAGTTTTCTGTTTGTAATTATCTTGTAAGATTTTGTAATCAGCAGCGAATCAAAAAAAAAAACTATAGTCTTGCGTACTTAGCTTTAGAAAAATGTTGGATAATTTTGTTTAAATTATCAAAACTTTAGTTTTTAACCTGTAAAAGCATAAGAAACCGAGTCAAAAAAAGACCCAAAAATATTTTTTAGTTATTTACATATTTAAAAAAAAGAAACTCTGAGCTGCAGAAAAAAAACTTGTTTTGCAGGGTTACGTATTTGGAAGATCCGTGAAAACTTTTCTTTTGTAGTTTTCTTATATTTTTTCTAATAGAGTTTTCAGTTTGCGAGTTTTCAGTTTGCGGTGAACGTCACAACCTCTGCTACTCATGTTGTGACAAGTTGGCGAACCTGTAATGCTCGGGACTGTTCCTTGACATGACAGGGAATTGTAGCACCGGGAGATAAGATAAACACTGGAGTATGTTGTCGAACCCAACACAATAAATGCTGCCACTATAGGCCGTTCACGGTAAATTGAACACTTTCGCAAGCCCTGCTTAGTATCTACTGGTATGCACATTGTGCATTCTTCGCCATATGTAATATTAACATTGTCATGGGCATGATCACTTTATTCAAGCGTTGGTGTAATAAAAAAAAGTAAAGCAAGGTAAATCATTTCGATGGTCACATATGTTTACCTAACACTTTTAATGCAACGGTAAAACACGGGACTACTTTCCCTCCGCCGTTACCAACTTTCCTGGGCGCATTACAGTCGATCTACTCGTTAAATAAATGCAAAATACATTTTTCAATTATTTATTTCAAAATGGCTCAATTAACCGTGAACACTCTATACCAACATGCCATTATTAAGATAATGTAGTATTTAACGTAACGATACTGATTATCGCCGGAAAATCTGGCATGTAAAGCAAGGAAACGTGAAGTTAAAACATTGGGACAATCTGCAGTTCTGTTCTCTGGTAGAGGAACACTTGCCTTAACAACGCGTTAAAAGCGGTTCGCGTTATCAGGCAGCACCATTAAACACGACGTCAAAAATTCTGTTATTTTTAAAGTAAATATNACGTGTGTGTTGGTAACGCCTAGTAAGAAATAGTTCTTGTGCAAAATATCAGTAATGTGAGTGCGCACGAATGCGATGCGTTGCCCCTTTGGTGTAATTTTTTTTACGTGAATAAGCTTTATTTGCATGAGGCGGAAAAATATCCTGGAAGTAGAACTCTAGCAGGGCTTCAGAAAAGTTGGAAGAAACCGTGAATGGACTACAATATCAAGTATAACTTTTAGCTGGCGAGAAGAACCAACTCCCTCTGCGACAGGGAAATAATCATTTGAACACGACGCTGATGAAACAGTTGATTTATACGTTGCTTACGTTTTTTGTTGCCACCATCTCTGTCCACATTGATTAGCAGCAGAATACACTGGCGCCTGTGGACAGACATGTCGGTGGCTGCTACGCATAGGCGTTTTTTTGAGCAAATTGTTTCACAAACTACCCTAGGTTAATTTAAACTGCAAAAACACTTGTTCGTTTGGTATTATAGGTTAGGTTAAATTAAATTATTTTATACTATAAAAACACGCATTAGCCCGCTATCCTAGGTCAGTTTAGGAGAATCTATTAGGCTGGGTTATTGTTAAAAAAAATGATGGGGAATATAACCCGCTCGCGCAGCGACGACGGCCTGTCACGAACGTATGTGCAGTAACCACGACTTCGGCAGTGTACCGGCTGACTGCTTCCAAAGAGTAAAAAAGTATGCAAGAGTACCAACATAACGTAGATAAAATTAATTTGTTTGTTTTCGCAAACTTCGTTTATTTTTCTCGTTAGTTTTCTGTTTGTAATTATCTTGTAAGATTTTGTAATCAGCAGCGAATCAAAAAAAAAAAAACTATAGTCTTGCGTACTTAGCTTTAGAAAAATGTTAGATAATTTTGTTTAAATTATCAAAACTTTAGTTTTTAACCTGTAAAAGCATAAGAAACCGAGTCAAAAAAAGACCCAAAAATATTTTTTAGTTATTTACATATTTAAAAAAAAGAAACTCTGAGCTGCAGAAAAAAAACTTGTTTTGCAGGGTTACGTATTTGGAAGATCCGTGAAAACTTTTCTTTTGTAGTTTTCTTATATTTTTTCTAATAGAGTTTTTAGTTTGCGGTGAACGTCACAACCTCTGCTACTCACGTTGTGACAAGTTGGCGAACCTGTAATGCTCGCGACTGTTCCTTGACATGACAGGGAATTGAAGCACCGGGAGATAAGATAAACACTGGAGTATGTTGTCGAACCCAACACAATAAATGCTGCCACTATAGGCCGTTCACAGTAAATTGAACACTTTCGCAAGCCCTGCTTAGTATCTACTGGTATGCACATTGTGTATTCTTCGCCATATGTAATATTAACATTGTCATGGGCATGATCACTTTATTCAAGCGTTGGTGTAATAAAAAAAAGTAAAGCAAGGTAAATCATTTCGATGGTCACATATGTTTACCTAACACTTTTAATGCAACGGTAAAACACGGGACTACTTTCCCTCCGCCGTTACCAACTTTCCTGGGCGCATTACAGTCGATCTACCCGTTAAATAAATGCAAAATACATTTTTCAATTATTTATTTCAAAATGGCTCAATTAACCGTGAACACTCTATACCAACATACCATTATTAAGATAATGTAGTATTTAACGTAACGATACTGATTATCGCCGGAAAATCTGGCATGTAAAGCAAGGAAACGTGAAGTTAAAACATTGGGACAATCTGCAGTTCTGTTCTCTGGTAGAGGAACACTTGCCTTAACAACGTGTTAAAAGCGGTTCGCGTTATCAGGCAGCACCATTAAACACGACGTCAAAAATTCTGTTATTTTTAAAGTAAATATNGTTAAAAGCGGTTCGCGTTATCAGGCAGCACCATTAAACACGACGTCAAAAATTCTGTTATTTTTAAAGTAAATATTTTAGGCAGAGTTGGCAAACGCTTTAATGCAAGGAAACGATGTAGGTACACCCCACAGTCCAAGTAAATTAAATCACAAGAATATCTACATATCGACACGCGATTCATCAGACAGTGAAAAATAGCACAGGTGAGTACTCATTACTCACTCAGTGAGTAATGAACCGTGATTAGTTTGTCACTTCACTTAGTTCACTCGTTTTGGCCCACCTCGTAATCAACATGGGCAAATCCATTCACATTTGCAAGCGTTTACATATTCCTTGGTCAACCTACACCTTATAATTCTTATTTTCAATACAGCATTGATACCATTGCAGATATATGCGCCAAAGTGATAAGACTACTGCTACGGGCAGACTTCATTATAAACAGAGGGCTCAAATACCCCGTGGAGTTTCCCAAACTTTGATACCTAAATATTCCTTTGCAGATGGCCACACTACAGTAAACGGAAGTACGAAACTTGTAGGGAAGTGATTCGTGATACAACTTGTAGGAAACATAGACTAAAGACGAGGCAGGCCGATGTCGTTGGCTGCGCAAAACAAATCTCCGTGTACCAACATTGAACTGCTATTCTGCCAACTCGTCTAGCAAAAGCGGCATGGTTTAGATTATATGTTAGAACAATGATTTGTAAACAAGTTCTTTGATATGTATGTATAACTCCTCTAACCAATTTGTAATGCAGTTTGATTAAATTCGAATTTATTGAAGTATTTTTTTTNGATATGTATGTATAACTCCTCTAACCAATTTGTAATGCAGTTTGATTAAATTCGAATTTATTGAAGTATTTTTTTTCGTATAAAAGTGTCTGTCTTTTGAAAATTGAGATATAATGATATATGAAAGTGTTTCTTTACATTTTAANTTTTTTTCGTATAAAAGTGTCTGTCTTTTGAAAATTGAGATATAATGATATATGAAAGTGTTTCTTTACATTTTAATTTTGAACATACCAGTCTTTTACGTGAATAAAATACTTTGATGTACGTGAATATTATCTAGCTTCATTAAAACTAGGTTAGATTAAGTGTTTATTGTACAAACATCTCAAAGCACTTACTTACACAGCGTTCTAACCTCAAATCCCATTCACGATGCTTGACAGATAAACAATTTAATTTTGGAACACAGAGAGTGGTTACAGGGCAGCTTGCATGCTCGTTCTACCCCAATAAATCTCTTATGGTAGGAAATGACAGCAATACAATATTACGTCACTCTATTCTTACATCGATGACTCAGCTGTTTCGTGTAACGAAACAGTGTATCGGATCACTGAAATGAATCAAGTGAAATTAATAGAATAAGTAAAAGGCATCACTCGTCTTATCGGTAGTTCGAGGTGTAGGGCGACAACTCTGCGAGAGCGCGAAGGAAGGTAGCTGCGCCGACTGAATGCGCACCCAGCTGAACGGTAACCGTGCTTTCAACCCGACGCGACGGATGAGAAGAGGAAGGAAACTGGATCGCTGCATGGCCTTCGAGCGGAAGCAGCACATCCGCTGGATCGGTCCGTCAAAGGAACAACGCTCCTTCAAGTTAGCCGTTTGCAACAACGCCTCAGACCTGTAGGAGCAATCTGTGATGCGAACACAACACGTTTAACTACTTACATCTCTTGAGAGCTGGACTTTGTGGTTACCGAGTTCGGTTACCCTCAAGCGCAGCAAGAAACCCAGCAGCACGCACCACAAAGATTTACAAACACAGCGTTAGTTCGTTGTTCAGCATGTACCGGAGATAATAATAGTAATTATAAAATTAATAATAGTTGTAATGATAATAACAACCAAATAAGTATTTCCCCCGTCAATTTCGTTAATTATTGCTGCCAGCAAAAATAACTAAAACTATTATTTGAAAACAATTTTTTTTCACATTTCTTTTTTTTATTCAAGTATTTATTTCAACGATGAGAGAGCTAAAGTTAAAAATCCAGTTTTCAGTCTTATTAATTAGTTTTAATGATTCTTAAAAAATAATTTTGTGCATGAATTCATGTTTGAGTATATAATTTTATCAGCATATTTTTTGAGAAATTTACTACCATGTTTACGTTAAATGTCTTTAGTACTCATGCCATTTTAATTAGCCTAATAATTATAAAATAATCAAGATAAAAACGTAATATAACACATAACAAACCCTAATTTTTTCATGAACATGATTTTAATTAATGCCACTAACCAAGTTTAGACCTATTTAGTATCTTTATTTGTTTGTTCGTCAAAGAAACTAACATTTTTCAAGTTTTGACGAACGGTTGGGAACAATTTTGTCAGAGTATTCTGATTGTCCTTTGATTACGTGATTGACCAAAGGATGACAGAAGGCTGCAGAGAATTTTTCTAATCGCCTTTCCGTTTTGTTGAATAATACATTATGATTATGTGTAAAGTTTATTAATAATATACGTATGTATTCTTCTAAATTATTTTTTTATAATTTTTGAAACAGTTCTGACTGTGAAAATTACATTTACAAATTAAATATTCAGACATTTATGAAACTAGTCTTGCATACTGGAGATATGCAGGATCTTTATCGCGTCACGTCAGTGGTCAGCGAATAAAATGATGAGTTTGATCGGTCACCCATACTCTTACTTCCTTCACTCTTTTAATTTTTCAGCTGTCCTCAATAGTCGAGAGGGGGTGTATGAGGAAACTGAGTGGAACCACAAACTCTCTCGGCTTGAGGAGGCCGCCATATTGACGGCGGCGCTAGGAATGCTTGTCCGGAAAATGAAAGGCGGACACGGAATAGTTTTTCCACGAATGGAGGCGGTGGACACGGTGTTAATCGCCCAGAACAGCCTGCCCACAGGTTACGAGACACTATTACATTATCTGACGGAGAGCTAAGGCCGAAGAGGTCCCAGCGATTGCCTACCGTAACCTATCATGACGTGGAGAGTGACCTGGCTTACAGCTTTGGCCTGAGTGCAGTGTGGGTCTGCATGGTGGATAGTGGTTTAAAGGAAGGAAGTTGCCAACACGTATGGAGCCGCGGCGAGGCCTAGGCACGCTGCACTTGGCGCTACAGCTGTGTATTCCCTAGGAAACTCCTCCATATTCGTCATGATAGGTACTCCGAACAGACTAAATGACTTCTTGATTGTAGCCTTCACGGACTAGACAAAAATATGGCACCAGAGTAAGCTAAACTAGGCAATGGCTCAGGAATGGAATAAGGGTTACATAAGTGTCACCGATTTTAAGAACGACTATATTTTTATGAGACAGGTCAGATGGACAGCTGTGTGGAGTGACCGCTTCTGTGTGAAGGTGGTCTCGGGTGATGCCACAGGAGTGCGGATACCGCGTCTGTGTTCTCCCCCGGGTCCGAAACCCAAACTAAGAGGCTGAGACGGAGATAAAAGTATTACTGTCATGTATTTTAGAAAGTGACAGTAGGAAGGGCACTGAGTGCAATTTTACATGTAGACATAGAATAGGCTTTAAGCTACATGGCAGTTTTTAATTAGTTTTAGAGAAGGATTTCCGCCAGTACCAAAGCACAGAAGGGCCTTTCAAGATCGATTTTATTACTGAAAACTATGGATACCTCAGTAATATCTCTACGGGGTTCTGTAACTGAGTAACAAGATGTACCGGCCTCGATCTCTGTCCTCTTCGATTCGGGGAGTCCCTGACATCGACAGCCACTCCACGAAGCGACGCCGAATATGCATGGTTGCTATTTATACCGTTCACCTTAAATGGATGTAAGCAGATCACATTCATTCGTCAGAACAGAAAAGTTGTACTACTCTTACACTAACATTTTGTTAAATATTTTTAATCTGGGCAAGATGATGTTTTATTAGTACAAACACATATTTTTTCTAGCGAAAACAGTAAATAATTCAGTACATTGCAAACCTTTTAAAACTACTCCTACTGCGTATTATTATTTATTATTTAGTGAATCCCCATTCACACAACCTGTCAGAAAATTCGTGAATTTATCAAAACTCTAATGAAAACAAGCAGGTACAAATAAAAATAAAGCATATGGCTGTCCGTTAAGAACTTTAACTATCATACCATCACATACTGAAAACATGAGGATATAAAGAAGCCATTTTATCAGAAAACAGAAACACATTAAGGGGTTTGCCTACCTGGTGCTTGAGCTGCCGCGTAACAAGTTTGAAATACGGGTTTTATGAAGAAACTTTAAGCGCGTTCCACTATGTGTATTTACGAAAAGAAAACTGGTCCAGACGTGGACGGAAAGGTACTTTTAAAAATACCACGCATGCTATAAATATTATTTTGAAGCCCTTCAACGTCATTAAAAACTGCTTTCTCAAACTGCTGTATCTCAAAACATACTACCCAAAAACGAGTGGAACTACAGTAGGAGCCTGTATTGAACTTTGCTGCAGACTTCCCACCAGTAAAATGACAAGGTCACTGATTCAAGTCCTATAGCTACACACAGCACGACATGAACACTGCACGCCTGTTCACAGCCACGCGCGTAGCGGCGATGGCGTGCATGATGTGTGTGTCAGTGTCGTCGTTATTGTTCCCGCGCTTCTCGGCACCAAATGCGGAAAACAGCTCCATGTAGGCGTAAATTTCGTCGTTTTAAAAATACATTTCCATAAAAAAGCTATTCTTGAAAATTAATTTAGTTTCTTTGGCAAAACGTGAAAAATTTCAATAATCAGGAGCATGCACAACAGCAGGCCTAAATCAGCTGCCGTATAACATCTGCGTCTGTGTGTGCGTGCGCTCACGCCACAAATGAGAGTAAAAAAGGAAGAATAATTTTAGTTTATTCTCCAGTTTATGATTCCAAGCGGTAAATCGTTTCGAGTCATCAGCTTACAGCATTTCTCTGAACCTCCAATATGCTAGAAGTGTGTGCAGTACGCTCGTTCTCGAATGATTACTCGGAATTTTCCGCTGCGGAGATGGAGAAAAAGCAACAAGTTTCTTGTTAATAACTGAAGGTTGATCCTATTGGGACGGAATGGAGATTTGTGTAAAATGCATATCTTTAAAGCCATTTCAAAATCGTCGGAAAACGGCATTTTAATGCAGTTTTTATGGAATTATCAATTAATTGTCCAACAATGTTGAGGACTAGGACCCTTCATTAATACTTTACCTTCTTTACTGCTCGATAAGAAATTATCCACGTAAAATAATACCTGTATAATCCTCCGAGTCCTGATAAGACTGCATCACTGATTTGACTGGCATGTGATGCACGCTCTCTGCTAACATGTACACGGCGGACAGTCGTTGCTCGCGAGGAGCGTGATGCAGCACTGCGACCTTGAGTTTTGCGTGCAGTCCAAGAGGAAATGTGCGGTTGGCACTGCTCCAGCCGCTGTTGGCTAGGGCCGCGGCCGTTGACTCAGCTTCAGCTGTGCAAGTGGACACACTGGTGTTGGTCAGTAACCCATTGTTTATAAAACACCAAACCTAGCATTTACAACAGGGATCCCATTACTTCTGCTTGTCAGCAAAATTAACATTTAGGCCTCACTTTTCTTGTCTGCGAGAAGATACTTGCGAAATAAGAGTTGCCTCTTACCCATTAAAGCTGAAGTACATCTCTCTAGAGCTGCAGCGTCTACATTTACTGTTAAATATAATATACAGCTGTAAATAAGTAGTAAGGGCTATCTCGTGCCCATGATGAGAACGAAAATAATTCCAACTGATAATTGCAGTTTAATCCGTTCCATGTAAGCATACAGAAGTGAAATTGTTACATGGAGCTCTGTGTACAGTCACTCGTACCAAGAAAATGTCCGAAGAGGTGTGAGTGGGCTCAGCGTTTCATCTCCCTTACAAGAAATAATACACATTTTGAAATTTAAAATACGAAAATAGTAGGCAAATGATGCAAAATACAAAATTCGAAAACATCACATAACTTAAATCAATAAATGATTTTTTTTTTTTTGCACAGCTAAAAACGTGTGCTTAGGTTGTGATATAATCCCCCATCGCATGAAAACTTGAAACCCGAAAAAACCCAGCATTGGAACTTTGAACTGAGCGCCCATGCGACATTTACCATCAACGCACAATCTTCTTCTCAATTTGGCAAGTAGGCGATGGACCAGCATATTGGAAATTTCCAACTGCCTGACAAACAAACCTAATTTTTAATTTAATAATCGCCCCAGAAAATATATTTTGAGTATTTTAGTCATACATTTTGTTAGGGTATGAGACTGAGTACGTTATTCACTACTTAAAGCTAAGGTAACACATACAATTCAGTAGTAGTAGCCAAATAGTAATGTGATCGATAAATTAGACAAGAAAAAGTGTAATGGAAGTGCAGATAAGATGGATAAGAAATAGTGTTAGTGAAGTCGTGGATAAGGCGGACATAAAACTGAATATATAGATAAAAAACTGGGACAGTAGACTCGACTACTGAAGAAGATGGATGAACTTCGCCAGCAGCGGGATGACAATTGTGTAATAACAGGAGAAAAAACAGACGTTATCTTCTCTAAGTGAAGAGCCAAGACGAGCAAGAAGCAGGGAACCGCCATATCCGAACAGGGAATAGGTTTTTGTTTTGGCCAAGGCCGGACTGGCCACGTGTCTCCCTTCTGGTTCCGACCCCATCGTGGTTATCCCAGGAGCACTAATTCTATGAAATTTAAAGATATTCCTGGTATTAATAATTCGTCCATTAGTCCCTCTTCTGCCTAAGGACTCTCAGAGGAGCAGGATATCATGCGACTGGCTCAGTTGTTCCTGTAGAAGTAACCTGAGGAGACACTAGAGGTCGTGGCAGTCGGCTTCTCTGCGGATGTCATAGATGAGGCTGAAATTCTATAGAAGTCCCGGTCTATACCCTGGAAATAAAATCCAAGAAACAGGGTGCCGGGACCATGCCATGCAGTGAAAGCGTAATGAGGACACTATCTAAAATGCTTTAAAGAAGATAGAAACCACAAACACTCGAACGGGGAACATAAAAACAGAGTACTGAGAAGCACAGGTAGGTGATTGCAGGAGGAAACGGTCCACTAAACTCCCAGGCTCATGGAACTGATGTGGTCCTGGTAGAAGGAAGCCCACCAAGTGATCGTCGATGCTAAGACGAATATGTAAGAGGAGGTTGAAGGTGAAACTAGATGAGCTCACTTTAAAACATGGTCATTACTTGCAGGCACGAAGATGCATTTTAATTGTTGCTTGGGGTCTCATTCTACCTGGATAGTGTAAACAGTTATCAGCAACATGGTTGCAATATTTGTCTTAGCATCTCAGTTGCCTGATAAACTGTTGTTAGTTTATGATACTATATAATTTTTAGGCAAAATTCTCATTCAGTCAAGAAAATTTAGAAAATTTTGTTAGGTATCTGAGCGTAATTAAGACAAAGTACAATTGCAGTGGCTTCCAAAACAATGTTCTGATGGTATTTTGGAAAAGTGACAATTTCCTGACTACTGAACAGGATGATCAACTAGTCCGACAGAGCTAGTGAAGTTGAGAATGGAGACATAGTTGGTGTTTGTAAGCAGGTTTATCAAGAGCTTCCTAAAATAGCCGGGACTTCAAGATCAGAAAACCTGCGGCACACAACCTCCCAGAATCACTGAAGAGAATGTTTGGGCGTACAGAGGGAAATTTGAACTGGTGATAGGAGAAAGTCGTTGTTGAAATCTTGCAGCGCAGTCAAAGCATGTAGATGAAACGATCCAGATCTGACCAGAATTGAACGCCATCACACTGTCATTTTATAAAACACTGCACAGTATCGAAAAAAGAAGAAACTACTTGGGTGGTCATTATGTTTCGGGTAAACTTCCTAAAATACAGGTATTACATCTCTACATAGGATGGGAAATTAACAACGTAAAAGTAGGCATGTTGAGCNCGCCATCACACTGTCATTTTATAAAACACTGCACAGTATCGAAAAAAGAAGAAACTACTTGGGTGGTCATTATGTTGCGGGTAAACTTCCTAAAATACAGGTATTACATCTCTACATAGGATGGGAAATTAACAACGTAAAAGTAGGGATTTTTGACATCGCTACTATATCAAAGTTGGGAAACTCACTTCGCTTTTGACTCTTTTCCGAACAAATGTAAAAAATCGACCATGGCTGCATTAAAACAAACAAACTTTAGCATTCGCTTTGTGATTGATACGCGTATAGGCTGATGTGATAGAGTTTTTAAACAAAATCATACAGTCTACTCTCACACATGCTCCGACAAAGTACTGCGCAGAATCTTGAAAACGGAATTATGTAAAAGCATAATATGTGCTGTACTACCATTTTCAAAGTGTACTACTACGTAACTGCCTCTTCATTTCTGCAGTGACTCTGTGATGATTATCGTTTATGTCGGTTGCAGTTTTATTGCGTCAGCGGTAGCTTGAATTTGTTAACTGGTGTAAATAAATTGATCAATTAGTCTTGGATATTTAACAAACTCCAACGCAATTACGAACTTGGCTTCGTGTAATAGCTCGTAACAGTATAACAGTGGGTATCATTGTTTCATGCCACCATTACAAAGAAACTTGTGAAAATGTCGTACGCTCGACTGAACAGTCGCGAAGAACAAGTGAATGAATAAACTTATTTCACTGCCACTAAAACTTTTACATTTTGAAAAGTAACTGTGTAGCTTTCTCACTCTCCCCTTCCACTTGAAACGACTACACCCCACACTTTTCATCAAAAGCATCACGTGGTTTCTCATCTGCTAGACGCTAGAGCCAATCTGACATTGCGCTCGTCACGAGAGCATCATGCAGCAGAACAACGACTCAATCACGCTTACAGTAAAGGATGCTTATTGGTGCTTGTTCTTACCTTTTGGATAAGGAAGAGACGACTTTCTGTCCTCTGTACAAATGTCAGCCTCCGCCCTGTTTAAGCCCCGTTTACACCGGAGCAAACCCAGGAGAACATGTGCGAACGAACATGAGCGAACCATTCACGCTTATTTGCTACCATTCGCTCTTGTTTGATCGGCGCTGTTCGCCTCGGTGTAAACGAGGCGCGAACACCGAACACGAACTAACATGCATATCCTTTGGTGATTCGATGAAAGACCGACAACGAACGGATCATCAGCGAAAGCGAACCGAACGTGAACGAACAAGGACGTCGTCTTCGGATGCCGTTTATGCCTGTAAGAATGTTCGGTTCGTCGATGTTCGTTCGAAAGTGTTCACTTCCGTTTTTTCCTGTGAAAACGAGGCGTTAGACATCGCAGTTTTTCACTTTATCAGATGTTTTGGGGCAGATTAAAATTTTTTGATTTAGACAAGCCCTCTGCACTCACGGGCCAAGCCTGACAGCTCGGCCCTTCAAATGTGCCGCTTTCTGCACACCCGCCCAGCGTAGCGTCGTTCTCATCTGCTTTTATGTTCGGCCGTGAATTTGTTTTATTATAGGCAATTTGGCTGTGTACATTGAAGCAACATGACTTCAGAAATATATACGTTCTGTCAGACTTTTTTTTAAGGTCATGTTTGCATCCTTTCTCTCCAGAAACACGGAGACACCCTTAGAAAAACCTTGTCAAGGTACAGGGAACTTCTTGACAGTTATTTCAAAACTCAACTACTTTTTCTCCCGTCACTCGTTAGGCATATATAACTGTAATCAAAGGTTCCCTCATTTTTTTATGATTTTTGTTTAATTTAGAAAAATACGAAAATATAACTGAAACGTACAAACTTCAAAAATTCTGTTAAGTAGCCCTCTATGCCATGCCAAGCTTTGATTTTTAACGTCTGATCACAAATAGAGTTACGAAGATTTCTAGAAAAAAATATAAAAGTAAAGATGGATGGGATTCCTCCGCCTTTATTCTGCGCAGGGGCGCTAAAGGGCGGGATGGAGTATTTGCCTCCTCCCCCTCCTAGGTCTTACTAGGGGACGTCAAAGACTTGTTTATTGACTAAAAATAGAGATCAAGAATAATGTTAAATAGCAATGATTATAGTAGTAAAGTAAGAAAAGTGTGTAAACATGTGAACATTAAACAGTTTGTGTGTAAATACTGATGTTATTTATTTTAAAACCAAATTTCTGGAAGGGGCACTCTTTTAACATGGTGAAAGATATTTTGTTGGAAAGTAACTCTGCCAAAGTAGCCACTACAAAATCATTATTCAGTGGCCACGAAAGTTCAGTTGACACTAAATAATTTTTTGTTCACCACAAAAATTTTTTTGGCAATGTGAGCAGCAACAAAATATTTTGTGGCTGCGTCAAAAATGTTTTTTTTTTCGATGCAGGGGCGCCATACTTGCTACAAGACCTTGCCTCCCCCCCCCCCCCNATTAAGGGGCTTTCCTAGTAAAAAGTTTGAACGCCTCAAAGTCACGTGCGGTTATACGAAAGCATTGTGACGGTGATGGAAAAAAAATACATAAACAATCTTCGCGTGTGTTCTGTTCCCTCAGATTCTCAAACGACGAATACAAGGTTTTAATACAGCAATCTGTTCAGAAAAGATTCCTCTACATATGTCGCTGTAGTTTAAAACCTCTCCGCCGTTGAGCAGTTCGCTGGCAGGCAGGACAGGGCAGGCTAGACTCACAGCGGACAGCGGCCGGCCGTCCCTGCGGCAGATGAGTCACTCGTTAAGATAGAGTTGACTCAGACGCGCCACTCGGCGTCATGACGCGCACGACCTGCGTCCACAGCCCCCGAGACTTAGGGTGGTATTCATAGTCACGTCTCAAGGCTGAGCTCAAGCCAGTCCTGGTCAAGGCCATCCTGTTTTTCAAGACAGTTCATTTCCGCAACACGTTTCACAGGCTACGAACAGGACGATCTTCTTGAAGGCGGCGTCCTCAAGGCATAGCTTATTTTTCACCACTTCCGGTTTGATCAAGAACGAGCTAAAGGCGCGTAAAACATGGCGGCTAGACCCCGAAATAGAAATAAATACGCATTTTTGACACCACAACATAATGCATGCGTGATATTATACGCAAATTGAAAAATTAAGTATTCCAAAATATACATGAGTATTGCAAATAGAACAAAAACCTTGGTTTAAACGAACGAAGTGACTTTAATGTAGTGAAAAATAACGAAATTGCTTTTCTCGTGTAGGAAAATGTTGCGGACGAGTGTAAAATGAGATTGTAAAGAAAATCGCATGAGTAATGTGATTAGTTTACACGAGCAGGCAAAAAAAATAACTCAACACACTAACTATAGCATTACTTTTAACTGAAATGATCAAATCTAAGTATAGGGCCAAGACATTTTATATAACCTTTTTATTAGAAATTTCCCGTGTACAACATATTTATATTTACAAAATTTTTACTTTTATTTTTAATTTAACACACAGTATAATTTATTATATTTTTGGTTTCTTGTTACGTCCGTATACGCTTATTGTAAATTACTATTACATTTGAAAAGAAACAACTTTTTTTTTTGTGAATAAGTTGTATTGTGGGGTAGCGCTATCTATATTATACTTAGTAATTAGTGGAACTTAAGTTATACTATGCAGATTACGTTAAAAAATTATTGGTTTCTGTAGAATTACAGTTCTGTATACTTTTTCAGAGCAGAACAATTTAGATTTTCGTCCAAATGCGTAGTTAAATCATTTATCTCAACCTACCATTTGCTTTGCTATATATCGCCATTTTGCAGAAATCTTCGCTCGTTCAACGTATGAATTTATCCAATCAGCGTCCGCCGTTTAACAAAAACATAGTATAAAGTCACCTCTACAATGGACTTGGCGAAGACGTGCTTTTTTTGCCCTCTTAAGCAAGCTCTCAATGACTATGAAACATGGTTCCAAATCGCGATCTCCAGCAGTGACTATGGAAAAGAAATAATATTCAGTCTTAAGGCGCACAAGAATATGACAGTCTTCGTGAAGACCGCCTTGTTTGCCTGTGCTTGAGACAAGCTTAAGCGAGCGATGTTCATAAAGATTGTCTTGACGAAGCTAGTGCTCATGATATGCTTATGAATACCACCCTTAGTGCGGGGACCCATGTGGTTCAGCAGCTGACAGCAGCCACCGCGGGTCCACACACCCAGCTCCCGGCCTGGTAGAGCGCGCGTTCCAGCCGTGCGTTGCCTCTCCAACTGTCAGCTTCCACCGGCGTTATCTCAGCGCTTGAACACGCGATCTGACAGTTCTGCAGGCGAAGAGTGAGCCAGGGGGCGCGTTAACACTATGAGTGCGGTACACATGACAGGACAAGCTAGAGAATCTTGAATAATTTACACTGAGTGCTACTGACGCAATATTGCTTTTCACAGCACCTTGTGAAAACTCCTGGCGAAGTAATATTCCTTCGTCTGTGTCTTCAACGGATGTCGTAATGTTACGGTAAACTCCACACGACTCAGTTAAATTCAGGCAACGTAATATTACCGCAGCGTAAATACGAATACAGAGGTGAAGTAGCACCCTATTCCGCGAACTTCTGTTGCATACGCCACCAAAATGGCGTCACTAGCCAGCAACACGTCGGAAGGCCGTTCGCCAATCAGCGCCTGGTAACTTAGTTGCCAGTCAGTAACCCAGCAAATATGCTACAGTTTACAGCACGCGGTAGCCAATGAGAGCAAAGGCCCGGTCTTAGAACCTCGCACAACCGATCAGAGAATGAGTACGCCCACTCAAACGAACCGCCTCGCCATTTCGCCTATGTGTATTTATTTACTCTATAATATTACATCGTCATCTCTCAAAGTTATCTTTAATTGTAATGCTAGGCGGTTCGCCAGTTTCAATTTTTTTTAGAATTTATTTAAAAGGGATTCTTGTTTTTGGGGAAAAAAATTTAAAAAAAACATAACCACAGTGCAATCATTTGGGGCAATTTTGTGCCAATTCAGGGTAAAATGCTCGACATATTTCCATTTAATATAAAGGCTCTACCTTGATGTTTAGCTTCCTAATAAACAGTTTTTATTTATAAATAACACGGTAACATGCACAGAATCTTCGGGTCTATATTTGACATCATATTAGACATATGGTTCAAAGTTTCTTTCACTGGTGTAAAGTTACCTCAGATAACTGGGGCCGCGGTGGCTGAGCGGTTAGCCTGCTCGCCTCCCACCAAGGCGAACTGGGTTCAATCCCCGGCCGGGCCACTCCTGGATCTTCGCATGTGGGAATCGTGCCGGACGATGCCGCTGGTCGGCGGGTTTTCTCATGGATCTCCCGCTTCCCCCGCCCCCTCATTCCGGAGCTGCTCCATACTAACCTCAATCACCCTCATCGGCTTTCAAGACCTCGCTGTTAAGAGCCTTCCAAATCTCTTCACTCACTCACCTCCGATAACGGTTTGTTTTTTACAACACAGCAAATTTGCCATACGTCTTGCTAATTCATCGTTCGAGGCCTAAAATGGGATATCTCAATTCTACCAAAAGTTTACGTAATTCTATCAGTAACACAATTTATATTTTTTCTAGGGCCATAGTGGTACATTTAATAGCGTGTGTGTCTGCTTGAAGCGGAGATACGGCAATAAATTTCTGCTACAACTGCTAGACGAGCGTTGCTTTGCACGGCGCGCTTACCTGGCCTTGAACTGTGTAGCAAAATGTTTGAAATACACTTTTGTTTTTACGTAACAAAAAATGTGCTGCTAACGTGCTGATCTAAGAAAATAACGAACACCTCAGACTGGGCCTGTTGAATGCTTTCAAGACAACGCGCTCGTTATAAACCCCATTTCGAAGCGCTACAACGTAGCTAAAAACAGTGTTCTTAATACTCGAGGGCACTGCGTTGCACCTTGATACACACTTTCCACTAACCAACCGCAGTACGAGGACACTGCATGCCAGTTCAGAGCCTTGCACTTACTGGCGATGGCGCACTTCATACCTGTGGTAGTGTCACCTTTATTACACCCGCGCTTCGCTGTTTCGAGCGAGGAAAATAGCTCCAAAGGCGGGCGCCTTAAGGGGAACCTCCCCCCGCCCTTTTGAATTCTTGGTTTTTCTGTCTTGTTTATATTTGCAAAAAAGAAAATTCTCAAAGTACCCTTATACCCAACTAGATATTGACCTTGCGCAACAGTACAGGCATAACTACAGAACTACGAATACGAATTTACGTCACAAAATAATTTTCCCCTCATTTCGGCAGAATTAATATTGTGGCGTAGTTATGAGTATGTAGTTCCCTTATCTTGTCTGTATTAGTGTGTAAGGCCAGTAGCTGAAGTTGAGTGTAGGGGTACATTCAGGATTTTCTTTTTAATAAACATAAACAAGTTAGAAAAACCAAGAATTCAATATGGTGGGGGGAGGTTCTCCTTAAAACAGAAAAGCAGAGACGGTCACTCTAATTTTAGTTTATTGCTTTGTTTCAACAGCAGTGTCGGATACTTCAAACAGTCTGAAAAATCTTTGCGTACTCGACGAGAAGTAACGAAAAGATGATATGCTTCCCATGCGTGAAAATTTTCAAGGATTGTTGTAGTTACGCAGAAATTAGTAATGTTACTGGACTGTAAAAAAAAAATGTAATTTTACACTAAATGTATGTGGCAGCAGTGTCTCCACTGACGTCGGTGTAATTTTACACCTGCATATGTCAGTGTTTTTTCACTCTACAAACAAGTAAATTTATCCTACAAATTAGTAAAATAGCATATACATTGTGCAACTAATTTTACAAAAAAATAGTGGTGTAAAATTAAATTTACTAGGTACCAGAAAATAAATTGCGACATTCGTGTATTTTTTTTCCACAAGTAAATTTACACAGACATCGCAATTGTAATTTAACCACTATGTACGTATATGTCTTATTTTCACTTCCAAAAGTAAAATCACAGATTTACTGTAATTTTAATTACACAACTTCTGTAGATTTTTTATTGTGTTACTAAGCAATGTTGCAGTCAATTCATGTTCTTTTACAAGTGCTTCATGTTAATTCACATACTTTGTATGCGTATTTTTACACTATTCACGCTATCGTTCTCCGTTTTGTAACTTGGTAGTTCAACAGAGTTATAAAAGAGTTATCTTCAAAATTTGGATTACAATTGACTTCAGATATAGAATACGCAGTTATGTGCAAAGCCAGCGTATTCTATAAGCGGAAGTTAAATATTCTTTCTGAATACACAAATGGAGCTCGAAGTAGTTCTTCTCTGTACCACTATATCGCATGTTTTAAACAAAACTTGTAGTTAATATTGAATTCCTAAGAGCATTGGTGTAAAATTACAAATAATGTACTCGTTTTAGCAAATTACACATAAAAATGTAAACTTACCAGGAATTTGTATATGCAAATATACGCTCACAGATACTCCAGAAAGTAAATAAATTTTACTCACACACGGTTATTGTAAATTTACACACTAGAAGATGTACAACGACACTGACATTGAGTGTTTATACAACGACCGTGTAGCAGTAAAAATACACAATTTAAGGTTTTAATACAGGGGGTGGGTGTGTTTTTACACATACTTCAAAATGTGTAAATTAACACCAACATTATTGTTCATGCTGATGCTCACACTAGACGCGAGTTACATGCACGGTCCGGCTCTGTGGCAGGTGACCCACCTCGACCCTTTCCTGCCCCAGGCAGACCCGCTCGCTGCCCCGCCACTCGCCCGGCAGCGCCGTCCTGGCTGGCGTCACAGCCCCATCTCCTCCTCCTGCTGGAGAAGCCGATGAGTTTAGACGATTCGCAAGAATATTCTGGGAACTAGGACCTCGGCGCAACGCGGCAGTTAGAGAAGTTTCTGGGCGATGGCTTACGAATTTATAAATATTGCAGCGCCCCCAGGGTCGGGAGTCTTGGTAGAAGTCTTCTGGCTGAGTGCAGTAACTGGACGAAGTCGAATGCAGCGAGAGACATCGGCGAAGAGGACGGATGACGACGGGAGATTGCGAGACAAAAGCGGACGACGTGTTTGTGGTGTGAACATGCGATTCGGACTTTATTGTAAATATTGGAAGTGTCGAATATGGGCATTTAATTTATAAAGTAATTCAAAAGGTTTTGATATACTGTCTATTTGGACTTATTTTTAATTATTTAATTACAATAATTTCTTTAAGGTAATTGTAAATTTTACTGATTGGATTCATTAATTGTAAATGGCAAGTGCTATCAATTTATTTTGAGATGTTGGGTCAAGGGAATTGGTTTGTAGTTATTGTAAATAAAATTAGAACATTATAAGGAACTACTTCTATTTAATCAAGACCTCCGTCCCTTAACGAACCTGGTTTAGCCCACTGACTTTGAGAGAAATTGTAGCATTGTGTTAATTAGGCCCATACATTCATGTATTTTCACCAAAGACTATTACCCTTGAAAAATTAACAAAATTTGTGTAAAATCACAAGTACTGAAATTGTTATTACAAATTAAACGTACAAAATATAAATTTACAATTATATTTTACACTGTGTGATCTATTAGGACTGAACAAAGATACTGGGCTTACAAGCACTGTATTACGCGGAACATAAATCATACATGTTTTCACTAACGTTGGAGAAGCCTGTGATGTACGCAAGCAAGTATGTATACGATGCGTCAGTGTAGTACACCTATGCCGATATCGTCAAGGAAGCTACATACATCCTCGAATCTATGATTCGTTCGTAAATTATATATGTCAATGGTGCATGGACTTCCCTCCATCAATCAATAAATTCTAGGTCTACGCTCAACACTTATGATTCGCTCAAAAATTGCTAGGTTAAGGTTAGTTAAATTTGGTTAGCTACAGAGGCTCGATTTGGTTTTCAGGCAACATAAATGACCAAACGATTGCTCATTGTAATATTTCATGTGCAATCTTGTATTTTAACGTGACTGCTTGAATTTCAGCAAGATAGATTGCACAGACAGCAATACGTGTAATAGCAGAAATAAATTGCTAGGCATAGTTTTAAAAGTGTATTAAAAAACTTTTAGCTACTGGTTCGTTCAAAACTTTTGAATATCACCCATTTACAAGGTGCTTTTACTATTTTCAAAGACAGTGGACACAAGGGAAATTTGGAACACACGATACTGACAAAGAGTGCAGTTGTTACGGTAAAGCACTACAAGGTATTTATGTTAATTTAACGAGTTTAATCCCGTAAGTGGCAAACCATTTTTTCTTAGTAAGATGCCCATTTTCCACTGTAAGGAAATTATTCAATTTCATTTTACAACGTTGTACACACTTTCTGCAGTGCAGCACGACACGACAAAAATGGAAATAGTTTCTATTCCAAAATTGCTGGTCGTGTGACAGTTCCGTCGTGATGACGATCTAACGTTTATTGGATTTGATTGGCTGTTTCGTTTTAATTGTCGCCTCACACGTATAGTGTAGTGTTTATCGGAGCTGTGTGATTCCTGTACGATACAACGTTTTGGAATGGAACAACTTATCCTGAATCGCCGCTAACTTCACTGGAAGGGCATCAGTGTGTAATTTAAAATATATGCAGTCAGGGACAGGGATTTCGTTCAATGGATAGCTTAAAAAGTGCTCAATTAACTAATAAATTAAAAAGTGTAATAGTGGTCTGCATCTTGTAGGAAGTATGAGACTTTCTGCTAAGTCACGGCAAGAGTGTGTGACTTGTCACGGCATGCGTGAGTCGTTACGTTTTCGTGCAACAAACGAGGATGAATCACATATTAGCGAGCTTTGTGAGTGGGATACTTCACTGATAACAGCCGCGACGCTGCGGAAATGCTTCCAGTGTAAAAAGTCGCCTAGATCCTCAGTCATTCCCCTTCTTCTGATGAAGACACAAGAGTGAGTAGGGGTAGCACAGCGGTTCTGGCATGCTAGGGAGACATTAGTGACCTAAGTGCCATTTGATTAACCTTGGAAGAGGTCTCGGAGAGAGGCACACTAATTTCCGGCACTCTTTGACCTGGGAAACAGATCATCCCCTTCCCAGACCCTCTTAGAGGTGTGTTGTGGTTGGCTGACGGGTTATCCCACCCCTTCTGAGGTGTGCTGTGATTGACCGTTGCTTGTGGGGGTATCCTTTCGGTGGACAAAGCGCCCAAGCAACATTTGCGGGGGACTTTGACATTTTTCGTGGAAGTCTGGAAGGGGACGTGGTAAGGGGGGTGTAGGGTTGTACCAGGAGGGTTGAGGAGTCGGTCAGACCTTGGTTCGAAACCCATGGAGGGTAATTATATGTAAGTAGATGTAATTGCATAATCAGTAATTTTCTAATGAGTAATTGCATAATAAACAATTACGAGTACCGAGAGTAAGTACCGAGACTAATTACATGTACCGATAGAAAATTACACAATAAGTACACATGTTCACAGATCGACTGCCGAAACACAACTGAAAAGGAACGGTGAGGGGAGGTGGGGAAGGTGAGGCTCTCCTTGGTTCGAGACCCGTAGAGAGTAATCGTATGTAATTAAATGTTAATTGCATAATGAGTAATTAGGCAAAATAAGAAATTAAATAATGAATAAGTAAACATACCGGGAATAATTACATACCGAGAGTATTAAATGTACCGAGACTAAGTACACAGTAATTATAGACTAAGTGCATGTCCTACCCCGACCTCTGCTCATTCGCAACTGAGCTGTGAACCACCAATATGTTTGTGATATACGTCCGCCATCTTGGAATGTGTAGTATAGGCGAGGGAGCTGAGCGCATGCCTACATGGAGTCCGACCGCCTCACCACCGAGGGTGAACTGAACATAACTCTCTCCATTACCGCATGGAGCGTTGTGTCTCATTAGCTCGCCCGCCCTGACCAAGGAAACATCACCATGCCGCTGCAGGTAGACAGCGAAAGTTCGGCCGACCGCCCCGCTCAGAAAGTGAATCTCTCGTATCCCTACCCAAGTCTTTCCAATGCTGCGTACCTCACATAGGTTTGTGTCAAACATATAATTTAGAATGCAGATTGAATGAAATACCTACCATCATAGCAAACCATGGCAACCTTGGTAACACGTTCGGTGAAAATATCGTGGGCATGAGATCGAAAATGGTATTGGGTCTCCATAACCCATGAATTTTGCATTAGGCAATACAAATAATCCTGGTACAGGAGCATCTGCAACAAATAATCCTGGTACAGGAGCGACTGCAACACGTTAGCTTTTACACCCTTAGTTTTATGCACACACTGGTCCTTCAAACAATATGTGTTAAGTTTAGAACATAAACCTGCAAAGAGTGTCATTATGTGTCCAGCACATTCATCCTTCACAACTCTTGTAACACCTTTGTTCCCTAAGGGGAACTTTTGCGGATTATTTGGCGCATAATTGGAAGTGTCAAACCGTGTAGCCAAATCAGGGGAAATAGTCTCGTAGACATCGTGACAGTCTACTTGATATAGGAGGCTATCGGTATCGCATTATAGCAGGTGCAAGGCTAATTGAGGAATTTTTTTTTGCATGTAGTTGTAGTGAAAGTCGTATAAAAACAGTTTTGACAAATTGCGAACAGCAACACCGGTATACAAAGACCTGTTAAACATAACAGTTACCTTCTCCATTTCATTTAAGACCAAATTCGCATCGAGTATCTGCCTTGCCTTGAATGTCGGTAACCCAATCGATTCTTCTGCCCCATTTATCATTTAAATACCTCGATACAACTCTGATGTCCTATTTCCCAGCACACAATTTGCAACGTCTTTCCATATATAGTATTATTCATCATTTAAAAAGAAATTCTTCAATGCATTCGCTGCCTAAGCACATTTTTCAATATAGAAATTAATGTATGGAGCCATCCACACACAGAGTCGAGTTTGGCTCTTTACATCCAATAGTGCCTCAGTGTTTCCCCATGTACAACATAATTCTTCCACGGGGCGAGTGTCAAAAGTAATTTTTCAGTCTTGCCATTCGGTGGTATGGCACTGAATGGAGCAAGAGGCAGATCAGATAGGACATCGTGGCATTCAACCAGAAAAGACAGATCAACTTCCGCAAAAAAAAAAAAAACAGGAATCTCCGGAATGATCTATGTTGGCTAAATCCCACGTTGAAAATCGTCTGTCTGACAAACTCGAAACTTCCAATACGTAACTTGCACTTCATCGTGTAGCTGTAAATTCAATTGACATCGAAATAAATAACATATTTCTCTACCATACTGGGGTCATTTATCACTCATGTAAATATTGTTAGCTTGTGCGTGCCTTCTGGATTCCTGGGTAATTCCACCCCTGACCCCGTTCTCTACAAAGAGATACTTATCCACGTCCTTTAACAGCTCTAGCCGCACGTCAGTTTTTAATAAAAGAATGTCCCAAGAGAGGGAACGAGCCATGACGTACATTGTGGGGTCCAGACAATATTCTGCCAAATATATGGTCCTGAACTTCTCAAAATGTCTGCCAACAAACACGTGACCTCATGTAAGTACTGGATTGCGTACTCCATTACATTTTTACAGTCGAACACATTCCATGCGGATTGAGAATGAGCGTATTCCTCATCGCTTATGCCCTCGCATTTCATTATATTATGAAATGTGTCCTTTGGTAGGAGTTCAGACTGTCAATAGACTTAACAAAGTTATAAGGAAATACTCCCTTTCTTTGTGCTAATTCAAATTGGGTGTTGTCTGGAAACCGTGACCGGGTGATATCCATCTGTGCAAAAGACAAATTATCTGCCAATGNTGGGTGTTGTCTGGAAACCGTGACCGGGTGATATCCATCTGTGCAAAAGACAAATTATCTGCCAATGTTTCCAGTGACACATTCATGAAATTGAATTATCAATGAAACGTAGTTGGACAACTCGCGTACCTCCTTGCGAGTTTTTTCCACTGGGAGTGTGTTTTGTGATGCATTTATAACTTTCCAAGCNGAAATACTCCCTTTCTTTGTGCCAATTCAAATTCGGTGTTGTCTGGAAACCGTGACCGGGTGATATCCATCTGTGTAAAAGACAAATTATCTGCCAATGTTTCCAGTGACACATTCATGAAATTAAATTATCAATGAAACGTAGCTGGACAACTCGCGTACCTCCTTGCGAGTTTTTTCCACTGGGAGTGTGTTTTGTGATGCATTTATAACTTTCCAAGCTGGTTCTAATTACCTTACTATCGCCCGGATTTTCGATTACCACGCTTCCATCGGGCTGTGTGACGTGTCGGGAAGCTAATGGTTTCATTAAATGAGGACATCATAATTCTGCAGATCATGAAATACAGCGACGAGTTGATTCTTTTTCAGTCTGAACAGTAAGTTCATGTGCGCGGCCTCTGATTAGGCCCATAAAATGATAGTGGTCGATCACCAAGACTTTGCCGAGCAGCTTATTGCAAATGTGACAACTTGTTTGAACCATAAGTCTAGCCCTGTCAACTATTGTCAATGGCTTCATTATAACCGTCGTGTTGTAAATGCCCATTCTTTGCTGTTTGGCAAAATTACTAAATTGAATATATTTATATTCCTCGCTTGGGAAAGTACATCGAACAGCATCGTGTTGTTGGCATACATCACTTTACTTTGCGAGTTTCTCACTGAAGACAGTTCTCGCAAACAAACGTTTTTGTTGCATCTTAATTAACTAAATGGAAAGTAAAAGTGATAAATCCTTAATATTCACAAAATTTTAATGGGTGGCACTACCATTAGCACGAATAGCAAACATATTTACATGACGCTCAAGAGAAAGGCGAATGGGTACGATACGCCCTTCGCTAGCATTATCAAATGTTATGTCAAAAATATTCCCATGCTTGTCTACCACAGAATAGACATTAACGGAAACATTATTGAGTTACTCGAAATGTTTTATTTCGCGTAACACGACGGGAGTCGACAATCCTCTCGTATTTAGAACCCGAGGAGGTTCTGGGTATGAGTAGGATTTCTCGGCATTGTTTCTGCTATGGCGTAGAGGAAGCATTCATCTGTTGCACAGTTTACATTAATACAAGTCTTCTTGTTCAAAATGGAATTAGGTAACTTTGTGTGAGAAGCATCCACAGTGAATATTCTGTACTGCGAAATGTGTACATCCATTTGCAGTATCAGCATCAACCCCCAGCCGCTGCCTCTACTACAAAACTCACTAATGTTCATAGTCAGTTAAGGGACGATGTGATCATCGTATATCTCGCCAACATCGGATGAATGGAGGACGGGTGTGGCTTTACAGCAGAAATGAAACATCTTCATGACCATTTTCTCTGCTGCTGTGTTTTCGAAAAACTTAACAGCCATGGAGACATACGTTTTGAAAAGCCAGTGTACTGTTTCACTTATGGCCAGAAAGGATGCCTTGCATCTGGTGAAGAAAACTGAAATATCCGCATCTGTTTCAACCTGATCATTATGTATTCTAATACAGTATCCAAGGTGATATAACTCAAATCCCGAGGCAAACCTACATCGACCGAAGAATCAGAGCTTGAATGACTCTCTGATTCAATGGTAATGCGAGGACGTTTAACCGAAGGGCCTTCCATCGCAAATTTCGTACTCATCAATAATTGCCTCTAAACTCACCTGGAAACAGCCGATCAGAAAAAATTATTGTTACATATAATATTATAATTATACCTAAAAGAAAAGACAAATAAAAAACAAAATATGTGTACCTATTACCTAAACACCCTGTTATAAACACTATGCGTTTCCCCAATTACAGTATCTAAACATTTGCTCTAAAGGGGACTCGAGGCCCTACCAGGATTGCTCCACATTTACCCTAGCACTCTACCAACTGCGCTACCGGAGCGCCCCCAACATATGAATAAAAAATACAAGTAGTTAAAATTAACGAAAAAAGATATACATTTAAAAATGTAGTAAATAAAAATAAATATTACTTACATTTAAAAGTGTTTAATCATCAGTGCAGAGCCCGATGGAACCGCGATGCAAACACCGGAGTTTGCTAGACCCTTCGTGGTTGCACGACACCCCGCCAGAAGTAGGCTGTAGCGACCGGTGAACCACTTACTACAAGGAGCGCGCAGACATACTCTCGTCTCGAGAGTTGAAGAAAAACTGCAAGAGGAGCTGTGTTTTACCTTTCATACCCCTCTCAAGCCTCTAGCTGCGAAAAAATTAAACGCGTTTTCACTGAAGGGCCTTGTCATCCACTTCAAATGGCCGTGGTGCCGTGGAGGTTACAAAAAATATGTTCACTCTGCAATTGAAACAAAAAACCGTCCCACAGTTAAGAAAATATGTAGGGGAAGGAGGTCAGTAGTGCCACAGTTTTAGACAAAGACATAGGGACTCCCTTCATTCTTTGTTCATGCAAGAAGGAGGTCACGCAGGTGTCTTTTGGGAGGAATGTAGGTCACCGCCCAACGATCGATGTCCATTTAAGGAGGCAGAAGGTGTTTTTCCATAAGAAGTTTAGGTCGTACAATTATTTCCCACGCATATGGAATGTAGCATCCAGTTACTTTATGATAAGTTTACTTTCCATTCAGTTTGGAATGTATCAATACGTTACTAGTTTCGTATGTTAAAATTACATGTGAAACATAACATCGGGTTACGAACTGTTTATTTTTATTTTTTCAAATGAAACATCAAGTTACTAATTTAACTATTATATGTGTTGCCATCACACTTTTAATTAGCATACATGGGGAATGAGACGTTAAGTCATAAAAACACAATTAAGGTTTAAGTATTTACAGTATGTATCTGTTATAGTTAGACATTACACTTTTCACATACACTTTTGACAAACAATACACAATTTTCTACTCTGTTTATGCACTCAAAAGCTTACAGACTGTTTACAATTTCAGTAAATATTGTTTTAACACACTGGTTTACAATCCCTTGGATATCTTGTTCCTGAGACGATAACGTCTCGCAATGTTTGCGTTTCCTTCGAATCAGTTCAGCTTTTTCATTATATGTGTGCGTACAAACGTCTTTACTACATTCTGGAGCATGCAACACTATATTTTGAACGAGGTCTGGGTATGTTTCCAAGAAGTGAGAATAGACTTCGTCGACACTTGCAGGAAACGAGGTATTCGGCATCATGTAATGTACACATTTGTTTATGTCGGATCAGTCAATTAACTCATACAACTTTACATTCGAAAATGAAAAATGCGTAATTCGGAAGTGAAAAATAGAGTCGCAGATTTCAGAAAACTGCCTAAGCAAACCATTGCTCGAATGCGCATACTTAACAGTCGATTTACCCGGAGTAATGATAACATACGGGTTGCTGGGATGGAAATATGCCATTTTATCTCACTATTTGACGAACAGATGTTGACGGTATGAAAGTCAACTTACTATTGATACACAATACTTTCTAGATCTTTCTCAAAGAACTAAACAGTTTACAATGCAACAAGCATTTAAATAATTTGGAAATATTGATTTTGCATTTAAGTTTTTAAATACATACACATGAGAAATTGTGTTCATTACAACTTTCCTCTACCTTACTCATTAAAAAATCATATACTGCGAGCAAGAAAAGTTTGTGGGGTGAACTTTGCTTGAGCTACTTTCACATTCCTATGAACAAAACACTTTGATGATACACAAACTGTAACTAATATATACAAAAACTCTTTTACCGACTCAAAAATATGCACATCCCCATTAAAATGTTTAAATATTGCAAAGGCTGTGTGCGTGTGACCTGATCTGTAAATTTTATGGTCCAAACTTTCTCTTTCAATACTATAAATTGTGAAAATATGTTCACCTTTACATTTCACATTTCGTGTTTTCTCCGACATATACGGTCTACACTTATTAACATAACATTTTGAACTATTACAATTGGTTACACTAGAATCAATTATACAAGGCGTATTGCTTGTTAACATGAAACCAGAACCATACATACATGAGAAATTACTATTGTCCTCATGCATTTCCTTAACTCACAGAATACAAACCATGTTCGATGAGAGAGTACTTGCCATTCGGATGAAACTTCATTCTTACACTTAATGCAGGAAGAGAAATTACTCGGGATGAGAGTTGAAAACTTCACAAGTCCAAGTATTACACATAGACAGAAATTAGAGATTTACTTATTGGAAAATAAATGTGTGAATATCCCCGTCACACACTTCCTTCCAATGGATGTTGATCCCAGAGTCGGGGCGGGTAAGTTCGTAGGTGATTTTTCCGTTTCCACGTACTTCCGCAATCTCTTCGTTAAAGCTTGCTATAACTAAGTCTTGTGGTGAACACGGCAAATCGCTGTCGGGTCTCAGGTACCACACAGCACAATCAATGTTGTTGCATTCCATTTCTTCACCAAACCTAACGCCTTGATAAGAATCGTAGGTAAAACACCAATGTTCAATATAATTGCACACTTGTGTCTGCAACACACCATCGTATGGTTTTGAAATATACTCCACTAAACTTTGCCTATATAGGATGGTGGCCATATTGCATTTTTTTTTCATTTGAAACTAAAATCATTTAACTTTCTTTCGCAAATTCTCCATATCCACATATCGCAAGGTGAGACCAACCGTCTGTTTTCATTGGGAATTTCAATAACGTTCTATTTCATTACATGTTTCTGTTCAGACTACAGCTATGGTGCAACAGTCTCTTTGTAACATACTGGACGAGTATAAAAGAATACCCCAACTTTGATGATCAATAACATCAAAACCAAACAACCTACAACGTTGATTGACCAATCAAATGAACCGCAAAACCGTGAAGTTGGTTTACCATACATTCATAAATGTTAAATGTGACCTTCCATGAGCGACCCGAACGACATATACGTGATAATAAACTCGTTCCAAGCATGAATCCTGCAGGGTAGTTCACAAATCCATAGGAGTGCGAGGCGGTAGAGATCTCTTCTGAACAGCACGTTGAAAGAAATCCCAGATATGCTCAATAATGTTCATGTCTGGTGATTTAGGTGGCCAAAGGAAGTGTCTAAAGTCAGAAGAGTGTTCCTGGAGCCACTCTGTAGCAACTCTCGACGTGTGGAGTGTCGCATTGTCCTGCTGGAATTGTCCACGTCCAACGGAATGCACAATGGACTTGAATGGGTGCAGGTGATCGGACAGGATGTTTACGTATCTGTCACCTGTCAGAGTCGTATCTAGACGTATCAGGGGTCTCATTTCACGCCAACTGCACACGCCCCATACCATGAAAGAGCCTCCACCAGCTTGAACAATCCCCTGTTGACATGTAGGTTCAGTGGATTCATGAGGATGTCTCCATACCCCTACACGTCCATCCGCCCGATACAATTGGAAACGAGACTCATCAGACCAGGCAACGTGTTTCCGATCATGAACAGTCCAATGACGGTGTTGGCGGGCCCAGGCGAGGCGTAAAGCTTTGTGTCGTGCAGTCAACAACGGTACACGAGTGGGCCTTCGGCTCCGAAAGCAAATATCAATGATGGTCCGCTGAATAGTTCGCACGTTGGCACTTGTTCATGCCCCAGCATTGAAATCTGCACCAATTTGAGAAAGGGTTGCACGTCTGTCATGTTTAATGATTCTCGTCAGTCGTCGTTTGTCCCGTTCGTTCACGATCTTTTTCTGGCCGCAGCGATGTCAAAGATGTGATGTTTTACCGACTTCCCGATATTCACGGTACACTCGTGAAATGGTCTTACGCGAAAATCCAAATTTTATCACAACCTCGGAAATGCTATGTCCCATCTTTCGTGCGTCGACTCTAACACCACGTTCAAACTCACTTAAATCTTGATAACCTGCCCTTGTAGCAGCAGTAACCGATCTAGCAACTTTGCCGGCCTTTTTTTGTCTTATATAGGCACTGCCGACCGCATCGCGTTACTCTGATTGGTTCCATATCTCTGTTATTTTCATACGCACGCCTATACCAGTTTTTTTTTGGCTCTCCTGTATATTATGTAATGTCGGTGAGCCAGTGAAAGACAACGATCGGTAAATAAATGATTTGTTGAATGTTATACACCATGATGTTAGACGCATTGAAAACAAAACGGCGGATATGCAATATAAAATAGCGAAGTTATCTGAAGGGATTGATAATGTTTATAAGAATACAACTTTAATTTCGAAAATTATAGTGAACCTGTTAGATGCTATGCAAAATATCGAAACTAGAATACACACACATTCAGATCAATTAACGAGTGACTTTAAAGTAATGGTTAACACGATTATTAAATGACACCTTACAGAGACTTAACACGTTTTATAAGTCGTGAAATTAGTATCAAAACGACGTCTTTAGTTACTAACACAGAGTTACAGATGCAATATGAGAATGTGAAAACACGAATAATCGTTGTTCCTAATGACTTGAGAACATGGATTGCAAGTAAAATAGATGGCGTCTTAAATTAAGTTTACAGATTAGAAAAGGCACAGAGTAGTCAAAGTAATGTTCCGGCTAGAAAACGAACACATTTGTTATGGTTATGTAGTCTATAAATATGTTATGTATACGTGAAGGATTAATACATAATGTCTTAGTCTACTTCGGAATTACGTAATGTTATAACGGCAGTGAAAGGAAAGTATTTGGTAGCGAAACGCTCTCGAATGGAACGGAATGTTTTAAATGAAGACATATTTAAACCAGTTACATCCAGGTTGGATACAATACATGCAGCGATTAGTACACCGAATGAGATTCCAACTGAAAATAAGATGGAGAAAGTTACGAAGAAGAAACAAGTAATTGGTAAACTTTCTAAATTGACTCGGTAATATTTAGTGTTAGACAGTGCTTCACCTACTCGCGATACGGCATATGGTGTATATCGACACGGAAATGTTTGGTTCGTAGGAGATTCGGTAATAATTTTTTTACCAGGAGATAAAATACAAATAGGTGATTATGTGACAGACACGAACTAAGGTCTGTTTGAATTATTATTTTAAAAGATACCGAATAGGTTTTCGGATGCTGATTTGGAAAAGTATCAACGACTTGTGATACACAAAAACGCTCATTTTCGCAATACCGATTTATCTATAGTGAGTATTAAAGATGTGGATCACCCGAAATTGAGTTTATTAAGGGATATCGTTGGAAGTGGTTTATATTAAGAAGAGGTAGGCGATATACTTCCACAAGTGTACCGGGACAAACCTAACGAATTGGTGGATATAGCGAGACTGCTTATTGCTTCTAAACACTAGCAATAATTCACACATTAACGAAATAGTATCGATTATTTAAAAAATTAACTAAAGGCGAATTATTGAAAAATTAATTGAAGGCGAACATATTTTTTAAAGTAAAGATGTAATTTGGTAAACTGGCCAAGGAGTTGCATGCGTTGGCCAGAGTTAATTTTCCCAGAAGCAAGGTTATGTAATACGTTGGGAATGAATGATCTTTTTCACGTTGATTTTTGACACGTAATTACTCTCGAAACATAATGGTAGGTTTAAGTATATACTAGGGTACAAATTAGCACTGCGATGGAGCCTGTGTTAAAGGAGTGTGTCCCACAAAATTTGCATACCAATAACGGAACAGAATTTTTTAATGTTTATTTTGACGCTATACCGCCACTGTGGAATACAGTGCGGCTTATAGTGTCGTTCTTAATGCCCCCAGGCACAGACTATAATGTGCTCGGAGGTTGAGGGTATTGTAATAATGAAGCCTTTTACTGTTTCATTTTTAAGGACGAATATATTGTCTGGAGTTTACACAAGAACTACATACATCAGCCCTTCCGAGGTGTGGTATCTAATTTGACTACTCGTATTCACTGGGTGACTTCGTGGTTGAGTGGGGCTTCTCTGGGCGACGATTTTTATACTTAACTCAGCTGGGAGTGTTGGTAGGCTGTCATCTAGGAATGAGCTCCGGCGAAGTGGTAGGCCTTGGAAGAAGGCCCGCAGGTGCAGCCATCTCCCTGGACTGCGGTTCGGACTCGTGCTCACGTCTCCTCGCGATTCCTTGACGCAACTCTTCCCTCGGCGCGGTGATCACCCACTACTCTCGAAAAGGGGTTTTTATGCTTGCCAGCCTCCAGTCTTAATTGTCGGCACGTGATGCCTTGTGGGGGGGAGGAGGTGAGGGGGGTGGAACGCAGAACAATGCCTTTCTAAACACGTGCCCTGGTTTCTGAAGGTTTGATGGACCGGGGGGGGGGTAGTACCTCGCCCCTGGTTTACTCTCGTCAGCTACTTCTTCGGGGCTTTTCCACATTGTCCTGTGGTTAGCTAAGGGGGAGGGGGTTTTCTCTGCACCAATATCCAGCTCGTCAGCTATTTCTTCCGCGGTGCGTGTTTTCTGATTTTAGGCGAAATACATATGATTATTTGCTGATATCACGAGAAACCCCTGCGCTCCACAGATCTCATGGGTAGGCTAGAGGCCTAGGGGGGTGGGGGGGTGAAGGGGGATGGACGATGCCTCAGCGACACGTGTACTGCAATCCACCACCTGCCTCGTGCCACGTGTCGCCTGGAAGGCGCCCGCAAAGTGGGACAGCGATGCTCCTATTCCCAAAAGACGTCACTCGTCAAT
>NQII01000308.1:776651-847574 GCA_002778355.1 Clitarchus hookeri
CCGGTCAAGGGTACGGATATATCGCGTCACCATTGCAGGGAGAGTGGAGTCCTCCTGAAGTTAGGGCTGTTAGTCCTGATTTCAGTGGGTCTCTGGATGTGGATTCACCCGCTCCCTCACACATTCAACCACCATTGTCTTATGTGTGTAGTCCTACATCGCCCCCACCCCACCTCTGGACCTCAAACGGAGGGTTTGTCTCTCTTTGCGATGTCGACGATAATGTACCATGATGCGTGCGTTTATTTGCATAATGACTGGTGGGCAGTTGTTTTTAGATACGGTAGATATCCTTTAGAATTATTTTCAACTTTAAAGCTTTTTTTCAATGTTAACTGTTTTTTAAACTTTAAAGCTTTTCTAATGTAAACTGTTTTTTTAACTTTAAAGTTTTTCAATGGAAACTGTTTTTATTATTTCAAATTTATTTTAACAATTTATTTAGTAAGTTATTTTAAAAAAATTAAATATGATATAATTACACTTTTATTTTTTTCCATAATCACTTAATTAAACTTTTGCGGAATTATCTCATGTGAATCATTATTATACAAGACAGTTCTTTGTGAGGATACAAGATGGTGCTTCGTGTTTATTTGCGTCGAGTGTAAAATTGGGTGTTGTCACATGGAAGAGAGTTTTGTATAATGTTTATACCTGCGAAGTGTTTTTTGTGTTAGAGGTTCTCTGTGGTTGTGAATATATTTTCAAGCAATTAATGAACGGAAATTAAGGAAAAATTTTGGGCAAGTCTTTATTTAATAAAACTACATTTAATTGTGTATTGTTTTTTTAATGAAATAATATGATACACCATTTACACATAATATCATTTCATACATACATTTGCTCTTAATATTATACACACAAAATTATGGCGTTTAACATACACTTTTTTCTTACTATACTGTATTTGTGATGTAGAGTATTCTTCAGTTACATCCTATAATGCATATAGGATAAGAATAGGATTTAACCTAAAACTTCTTACAACATGACTGAACAGATATCCAATATTTACATAATGATTATCTCAGACATAGTTATGTCTATAAAGTATAATAAATAAACGAATTGCATACATGTTATTTTATTAAGCTTGCTTCAAACATTTGAAGGGTTATCGTACATGAATTCAGGCAAAACAACGCTTTTTAATTGAAAACAAAACAATGGTTTGGAAAAGATATGTAGTTTACAAGAATACTGTTTTACTAATTAAGGTTACTACATGCATAGTATTTTCTGATATAAGCATCAAGCAGATTTCATTCTCGACTGACTCCTGCGTACTGACTCCAGCAGACTAAATCCTGCAGACTGACTCCTGCAGACTGACTCCTGCTGACTGACTCCTGCAGAGTGATGGTGAAATAGTTTTGTAAAATAATTTTTGGATATTACTATATATTTCATACGACTTTATGTTATAAAAATTAAGTTCGCATGCACACGAAGAATTCTTTTTTTTACTAAAAGTTTTGACAAAGTCATCTAAAACTGCATCGAGGTACATACACATCGGGCACTTGTGTTTCGGGTTGGCTTCCTTGTCGCCGGGACATGCTTGCGAGTAAATTTCTTCGAATGGCGCAGTTCCTACAGGGTCTGACGGACTGCTTTGTTTGTGTGGTTCGTATATACAGGGAGCGGCAGAAATAACTCCTGAATTTGAACGACTAATAAAAAATACACAAACGATTCTAGTCAAAATTTTATTAAACCATCTAAAAGAATTATGTTTGCCATTTAGTTTGATTTAATTTTTTTAATTTTCACTTAATCTTTAAAAATAATCTTTTTTTAATTGTCACTTAATTTTTAAACATGATCTTTTTTTTTATTTTCACTTTTTAAAAATAATCTCACTCAAATGCCAACCGTGACATGTCTGAAGCCCCACTCTGAAATTACGCATTACTCTTCTCGTCATCTCTTGTGGAATTTCCGCGATTTCGTGTTGGATAGCAACTNTCTGAAATTACGCATTACTCTTCTCGTCATCTCTTGTGGAATTTCCGCGATTTCGTGTTGGATAGCAACTTTGAGGTCATCGATTGTCGTCGGTTTGTTTTTGTAGACTCTACTCTTCAGGTAACCCCAGAGAAAGAAGTCACAGGCGGTAAGATCGGGTGAACGAGCTGGCCACGGGATGTCGCCTCGCAGTGAGATTAAACGCCCTGGACACATTTGTCTTAGGACTGTCGTAGATTCTCTTGCTGTGTGAGCGGTGGCACCATCCTGTTGAAACCATACAGCAGGATTTACACGTTCATTCAGTTTCGGCCCCAGGAAGTTGTGTAGCATCTCTACGTAACGATGAGACGTTACTGTAACTGTTCGTCCTTACTCCTCAACAAAATACGGGCCTATTATTCCAAAGTCTGCTACAGCACACCAAACAGTGACACGTTGGCTATGGAGAGGTCGCTCACGAAGTTGCCGAGGATTATTTTCTGCCCAATATCGAAAATTCTGTTTGTTGACGAATCCTGATAAATGAAAATGTGGTTCGTCACTTGAGAGCACAACTGCGTCTGTTGGAAAGTTTTCCAGGATAGCCTGTCAAGATGCAATACGGTTGGCCCAATCACGTTCACTAAGTTCCTGCACAACCATGATTTTGTACGGATGAAAGTGGAGGTCTTGGTGTAAAATTCTTCTCACACTACGATCAGATATTCCCAAGCTGGCAGCGTGCCTACGGGCTGGACGTCTTGGAGATTTGGTAACTGCTTGTTGGAGTAATTGAACGTTCTGTGGAGTTCGAGCGCTGCGAGGTCTACCTGGCGGTGCATTTTTTAAAGCCGAACCTGTGACTCTAAAATTTTTAACCCACAATAGAACGGTTTTCCTGTCAGGGACTGCACCGTGCCGACCTATTCCGAAGCACGTACGAAATAATCTCTGCGTTGTGATTACAGAATCGCCATTTTTAAAATAGGTTTCAAGGACGAACGCACGATGTTCACCACTCCATGCCATTGTGGCGACTGAAATGGCAGCAGTGGTGCTGCACTATGACACAACCCCGGGCCGCCTACCACCACTAGCGCCGAGCCCATGGCGGTGGCAAATTCGGGAGTTATTTCTGCCGCTTCCTGTATAATAATGATAAGCCTGTCTACCTGCCTGCATGTAATATCTCAATGTCTGCATGTGATTGGTTAGCTGTATTCACGTGGCAACTCGCTGATTGGCTGACCGATGTCGGAAACAATGTATTAATTGTGTAATACGATTGGTTTGAAGTCAATATGACGTCATAGGGCTTGCATATGCGTATATTATAAGCAATGGGGGTCAGCTGAGAGGCTTAGTTTGACAACAGCTAATGTGAAAGATGGGTCGTCTCGGTTAGCTTCTACGCCAGGTAATCCATGGCCAGTTACGTTAAAATGGAGTGGATATTGCCCGCCAATGGTTTCTCGCCATCAGTTTCTTCTTCGAGTGAGATGTCTCCTGTTTTACCAGCGCCATCGATTTCTTCAGATGTGATGTCTATATCACTAGCAGTATCTACTTCCACAAGTGCAGTACCATCGTTTCAGATTGGTATGGTGCCATCGACTTCTTCAGCTGTGACACCTACATCACTACCAGCAGCTAATGCCACCAGTGCAGCACGATCATCTACATATGGTACAGTACCATCTACTTCTTCAGCTGTGACGCCTACGAAATCTTCAATGGAGCCATCGAACTTTTCGGCTTAGGTACCTAGAACACCATTGCTGGCATTACCTGCTTCTTTAGCTCCATCACCTACATTTTCAACAGGTCCGTCCGAGTCTTTGCCTTAACTACTACGTCATCATCAGTGTCACTTTTGTGATAATACATTTGCTTTCGGCTACCGTGTATGGTGCCATGAAAGTTTTCATTGTGCCAAGAATCCCTGTCGCATGTCATATTTGTGTGACAGGTGCGGTAAGCAGTTTAGCCATAGCGACCATTTACTTAGACATGCAAATACCTGTAAAGGTGAACTGCATTTCTCATCAGTACCTCGCTACCAGGTTTGCTGCAGCAGGTCTCTTGTAACTTCGGTACGTGTCCTCAAAAGTGTAGTTACCTACATAACCTGCCCTGCACAGTGTGTCGGTGTAATAAATACCACGATATTTTCGCACAAGGACGACACAAATGTGAATAGCGAGATGCATAAAAGACTGTAACCTACTAGAAAGTTTCATATATAGAGATGCATATACATCGAAGAATATTGTAATATTTTTTCGAGGGCATGAATGACTGTATTAAATTAATTGAATAAAAAATTGCCTGCAAATAAAATTGTGTTTTGTTTTTTACCTAATTTGCAAGAATAAAATTAAAATTTAAAAGGCACAGAAATAAAATTAATTTAATTTAAAGTATTGTATAAAGTACCATTGTGCTATATGTACCATTATGTAATTAAATAAAAATGCTTTTTAAAATTGAGAAACTTAACATTTTTAATAAAAAATATATATTTAATAAATATGCAGGTAGTCAAAGTCCCGCATCTTGCATGTAAGTATACTGCTAATTGGAAAATATTTTTTTAAATAGGATGACAATTACAGATTTTCCTATGCCTATAAAAAAATATGAGTGTCGACAGCAGCTCGCCTAGCTGCTGAATGGGCAACTCGCCTGGTGTTGAAATAAAGAAATTAACTCCCCTATGTGTTGAAAAAATAATCCAATACGGAGGGCGCCGACAGCACCACCTATACTATAAAAACATAAACAAATATGGCTACCACCTGGTGGATAAATCACCAGCTCGTCTGGTGGGTAAATCGTGAAAATAGCGGTACCCAGGTGTTGAAAACGAAAACAAATGAAAAACGAAAAAAAACAGCATGCTTGCATGCGATGAAATGAGTATGGTTGAGGGGGGGGGGGAGGTGGAGACCTGCCGACTAATTAGCTAAGGCAAGTAATTTATTCATTAAATAACCAATAAAAATTGGTAGGAGTTATGGTTGAGAAACCTCTGGAAAAGTAAGTTTTTTAAATAATAATTTTAAAATAAATTGTTCAATATTTATTGGATTTTTAGGATTTTTTAGAATTTTGTGGCTTCGAGGTCATCCAAGATCAAGGTTGAAGGACAAGGTCATCAGCACATAACATGGCTGACGAGATGGACACTGGTCGACCTGGCGAGGGCTAGTTGTGTCGGGAGCTTACTCGATCCACCTGTCATCGAACCCCGGACCTCCTATATGCACATCTTTAAATATTTTTTTTTAAATAATTTTTTTCATAATTTGTAATTTTTTTTTTGTTAATTTTTGGGTTTAACAATTTTTTAGGATTTTTCGATTTTTTGGGTGTAAGGTCATTAAAGTTCACAGGAATGAGGTCAAGGACACGTGTCAAGGTAAAAGGTTACCTGGATCCAATATGGCGGTTGGGTGACGTTAAGACATGGCGGCCGGCCGGTGCCGGTGCCAGGTACCAGTTTTGTCCCATTTAAAATAAATTGTACCAGACTCGCCATATATATTCTACTTCTACGATTTGTTGAAAAGTATTTTGAGTATAACAACTATGTTCTTAGAGAAGACTTGTTAGATTTTGTTCTAGTCTATGACTTAACAAGTCGAGGCTTAGCAACGTTGATCACAAAAATAAACTTGAAAGCCATAAACTTAATATATCATACTGGCAACCCGGCCCGGCTTCGCCCGAATACAGTTTAGTTTTTACAGAGATACACTAACCAATAAATTGGGAAAAGACGATTACAATATTATATGATAGTAAATTAGTAAACTACTATTAAATATAACACACATACATACACGTCACGATCCTGACATACCCACCTCCTTCACTTTATCCACATTCATACATCTCTAATATAACAATATTATATGATAGTGGTTTAGAAAATGTCTTTGTATACAACATTAATCGTTTTGCCTCCGACCGCCAGCACAAAAATATTTCTGTTTGACGTGACACGCGAAAGGACTACGTATAGATGTCCGTGTGAAAAACATGCTCCACTCAAATCCACTCCAGCCACATTAAGTGTTTAGCCCTGTGCCTTATTTATGGTCATATCAATTAACTCTTATTGGAAATTGGACTCTTTTAAAATCAGGTAATCATTGGTATTCTAGGAATTAAAACCGTTTCTCCAGTACCGCAGCCAGTTAGAATAGTACATTCAATGAGATAACTTTTTAAACTTTTTATTTGTAATCAAGTCCCGCTGCATCCGCCCGCGTATAGGTCCGTGCGTGCGTCTCGATTTTAGAAATTTCTTTTTCACAAAACGTTTTATAACTTTTATGGCATTTGTGATGTTTGGATGCTGTAAAGGACATGCTCCACTTTAGCCACATTAAGTGTTTAACCCTGTGCCTTATGTATGGTCATACCAAAACAAACTCTTATTGGAAATTTGACTCTTTTAAAATTAAAAGGCAAGTCCGAGGGAATCATTGGTATTCGTTTCTCCAGTACCGCAGCCAGTTAGAATAGTACCTTCAATGAGGTAACTTTTTAAACTTTTTATTTGTAATTGAGTCCCGTTGCATAATTTCGCTGGATTTGTATTTCGCAATAAAATTATGGGAGCTCCAAATTTAAAATCTGTTTGTGTGGTGGCATGCCAGAAGGATTCAATCAATTAAGAAATTCTGTGGGATAGAGCACAGCTTCTTCACTGTCGACTGTATCTACTGAGTAGTAGACTTGTGTTTGCGCATTGAATTTTGCGAGCAGTAGTTCATTAATTTTTTCGACTTGTTCATTAGTAGGCGATAATATCGCTCTTTCTTTGAACCACGATAGTGTCTTATTTGAAAGGTCGTGTATTTCAGGGTATACGTTATCTATCAGTTGTTGGTGGTCGGTGACTAACATAACATCACTATTGAGAGAAATTTTTCCACAATCCATTGGAAGCTCTCCATTTCCGACTTTCAGTAGCATGCCAGCAAACATGCTGTTATCTTCTGAAGACATAAGTACCCTCATGTTTGTTTTGAGTGCTAGTTGTGTTACGTTGGGCCAAAGATACGATCTTTTTAATGATGCATTGACTTTACCAGCTCTAGTTCCTCTCGCCACCACCGGCAATATTTGACGAAAATCTCCTGAGAATAAAACCGTGCTACCACACGTGTACTTGTATTTCTTAAATCACGCATGGTCGTATCCAGAGCCTCGACGGAAGTTTTATGCGACATAGTTGAACAGTTCTGTAGTAGTTTAGACATGCTACTTTTTTTTAAAATATGACATACGCTTGTATCATCATCATAAACGTTCAGGGGAAGTTTAAATGTCGCATGTGCCGTTCTTCCTCCTTCTAAAAGAGTGGATGCGATGCCAGATGATGCTACGACAAGGTCAACATTGCCGCTAGATCTAACTTTAGTGAGAAGCAAATTAACTAATAAAGTTTTACCTGTGCCGCCCGGAGCATCGAGGAAAACATCATGCCTTCTTTGTTTGTTAAAGATAAGAGCAGGGCATCATAAACTGCTCTCTGATCGGGGTTCAGACTTGGTTATTTCTGTCTGAGGGTTTGTAAAAGCCGAGATTGATCATACGATGTCTGCCTCAATCATTCAGCATTATTAAGGTCTGAATTAGCGTTAACTGGCAAAGAAAGACCAAAATCTGTGATGAATTTGTCTGCTAGAGATTCTACTATTTTGTTTACTTCAATTAACGCTTCGTCGTATTAGTTCTGGTTATAATTTAAATATTCTAATCCTGACGCCCTCCGTAGTCGATGTAATATATCATCAGACATGCATACCCGATAATTATTCCAAAGACTCAACAGGTCTGTGATCTGGCAGAAAGACAGTGAATTTTACGTTTGTTTTTACTGCGTAATTTAAATTGTAAATATGCTTATTACTACTTATATATTAAAGGTAGGTATATGCTACCAGTGACATTTTTCCAGATCATTTAATTTTAAACAATTCTTTCGTACATGATTTGGTTATATCTCTAAAGGATTAGGCAGCGTATTCTATGAGAGCGCGCTGGCAAAAAAAAATTTCCCAACTTGATTCACTAATACCGCTAATGCTCAGCTCCTATAAGTGCTAGGGCAATTTTTAGTACACGCAAATATTCCTCGACAAATGCAGATCATAACAGTAAAAACAGCATCCAAATCCGTTACGTTGTTCTCGAGATTAGCGCAGTCATACAGACAGATAGACGCGCGTAGGGACTTTCTTTTATACTATGTAGTGATATTTATGGTTACGGCTACGATGAGGCATATTATGGTGCTAGCTATTATTTGTAAGAAATTGCCTCGAGCTAAATATGTACACTGTAGTTCTCACAGTCTTAACCTGACCCTGTCTCATGCTTGCTCGGTTCAACCAGTTCGAAACTGTATGGCACAGTGTCTTCAGTTATAAATTTCATTGAGGGTTCATCATAACGTGTAAATATTCTAATGGAAAAAGTTAGAGAATATTGTGGTGGGTGCAATTAGGGGTACCAGCCTTTTGTCCATGTGTGAAACCAGCTGGGTTGAGATACACGATTCACTAATCAGATTTAACAATCTATACATTCCAATCATGCACACTTTGTACATTTTGACAGATAGCCAAAACTTAGAAACATCAGATAAAAGTAGTCAAATCCTTTGTGCAATGGAAAAAGTAAATTCCCGGTCTCACTTCTTGTAGCCACGGAACTGTTTTTATTAACTTTGCCTATAAGTAGAAGACTGCATGAGGTCGACTGTGATCTATCACAGGCAACTGAGCACATTGAAAATGTTTGTGTAGTCTTGAGTGACATGCGTGAAAATGCGGATGACAAGTTAAAGGAACCGTTTTCTGAAATAAAGAGCCTAGCTAATGGAGCAGTAATCGAACTTCTTCCCCTTGCATTACTTCACGACAAAACCACAGATCAAATATGGGATTTTGACAGACGAATTCGAACATAGGCTGATACTTAAAAGTTTGGAACTAAACAATAGTTAAAAGTATTAAAAAACTTTCTTTTAACACATTGGCTACCAATGTTGCTATTACGTGTATTGTTTAACTGCTCTGAACTGCTGTATTGTCTTCGGACGAATAAGAAACGGTGCATAAAGAAGTAACTGTGGACATTAAATGCTGGCGATTATAGTAATGAAAGATCTTCGGCCTTTTCTTAGCTGATGCTCCAAAGCATGATTTGCGTAAAACTATATTTATAATTAACACATAGCTTTGATGTAATATAGATACATAATTTATATATCGTTTAATTATGTAATTTTAAAATTATAGCAGTAAGTATGTTATAATTTGTATTATTTTGGTAGTGGTTAGTAAATAACACATTGCTTAGTAATACTGTTGCGTGTTGCATGTCGCTGCCCAGCGTTTCCTTCGCGTGGGAAGGCGCCGAGAACTGGAGGTCAAGTTTGTAACGTTAGACGAAGCGAGCGGCCAATCATAAAGGACGCCGCACACGCCGATAAACTTATCGCAGCTCGCGTCTCGCTGACCCTGAGAAGCTCATATTTCTCCATTCATCACGCAGGAATGACGTCGTCATCACCATCACCCTTCCCACAACAACTGGGATTGCCGAGAACGTTCTAGACGGCACCTACCTCAAGTATAAATACCACGTGCGTGCCTCTGAGGGGTGATTGATTACGAGCCGAGGGTTTGACGTCTCGTGCGACCTTAAGCGACAGTTGCGCGATTCTGGAGCGGCGAGGGGCGACTGCAGCGATCTGCGAGAGTGCATCGGCGAGCTTGTGTGCAGTGGGACTGCGGGACTGTGGACTGGATGCGTGAGTGAAAAGACATTCGGGACGACGGAAATAGACAGTTTTAACTAAACGTGTGGGAATAGTTGGAGTAGTTTAAGGGACATTAGCAAGAGTAAAGACCGTGATAAACACTTTAATTGATTTGGAGATAGTAATTAAATATTACTCTCAATAAGGACAATAAGAGTTAATAGGACGCTCATACTGGTAAATAACAGATGTTTGACTGTTTGTAGCATTTAGAATAAATATAATTATTGAATTTAGTTCTTGTACCTTTATTAAGACCTCCATCTCTCACGAACTCGGATACGCCCCTCAGGCATAACATGTAACAATACAAAATCTGTCCCTGTGATATAATCATACAAATTTGTAATTTTCCCTCGAAAGAATGTTTATAATAATGCAACTTGTTTATAAAGGTCAGTCGCGCCCAAACGATGCATTTTTCTTCTCGCGTGCTTCTATATTGCAATGCCGCGGTTTGTTGTTTGGGTCACGTGCTGATGTGCTACTGGTGTTCCGTTGGCAGCTTCAGCCGCAAACACGCTCGTTTAATCTTTTATAGCTCTTAAACACAGATACGCTCGCCAAACATCTCCATGCCAACTTCCCCTCCCCCATTCAGCATCTGCCGTCTGTGCCATTTAGCTTTGTCGTCCGCGTTTTGCATGTTGCATCGTCACGTTTCCTTGCAGTAATACAGTCACTTCTCCCCCGTTCTGCCGACCAACCCAAAACAAGAAACATTTTACGTATCGGTTACTACGTAGCCATGTTATTGATTGCTCCCAGAGCGGAATGTTACCCCTCTCCCTCCGCGACATTTCTCCCATCACCCTGCGTGCGACTTCGCTTACTTCAGACCAGGGCAGCAGACAGCCCCTAGGGCCCGGCCGGTTTCAAATAACTTTGTTAAGCCTCCTTCCCTACTTTGATGCGCAACTTTTCAAACTCTTTACACGACTTAAAGATAGTGCACTTTTTACTATAGGCTATTCACTGTAAAGTGAGCATTTTTTGAAGCTCTCTCTTTTGGAATAATAGTCAATAAATATATTTTGTTGTATCCTTAGACGTTAACTTTCAAGTGCGGTGGAATATACACACTGTGTTTATTACTTATATGGATATATTTATTTTGAAAAATGGTGGAAGAATAAAAAATGGCTGATAGGAAAAATGTAAATAGTGACTCAAAAGTGCTCACTTTAGTTGAACAGCATATATATCTGTATATTTTTATGTACCAGTGCATGTGACTTGACAAATATTAAAAAAAATAGATTCCATTAGTTTTTCCAAAGACTCTTAGTTCCCATCCAATTACACAATATATTTTTTTTAAAAATGCAACGAAAATTGAACATACAAACATTTACAACACAGATTTTAAATTGAAAATTGGTAGGAAGGATCTTAAAATCTCGAAGCAAGCCAAGCCCCTCTGGTGCCCGGGTCCTGGAAATTTCTCCATATACTATAAAGACGAGGTAGACAAACCTCGCCGGCTGCGCGCAACCAATCTCCTTGTCCCAACATTGAACTGCTTTTCTGTCAATACGACTTTGAGGTTATTTTATATTTCCTCTAATTGTCAAAGTTATATGTGAGTCACATATAACTTTTTTGTCTAATGAAGATATCTGTGACACTCATCAGGCCATAGAAATAATCACAGATGCAAATTATTTTTCAATGAAAATGTATTTGTAATGCAGTTTGATTAAAGTCAAATTAATGGAAGTATATAATTAACATTATAATAAACAAACAAGTTCATCACTGTTGACCATGTGACTTTGACGGTTGTGTTCCTTTCGGATAGGTCATTGATGGGTACATGCGCAGAAGACGAATATCCGGTCAACCTTATCTTAAGTCTATCGATTTCTCCACCTTCGGGGGCCGTGGTGGCTGAGCGGTTAGACTGCTCGCTTCCCACCAAGGCGAACCGGGTTGAATCCCCGGTCGGGTCACTCCAGATTCTCGTAAGTGGGAATCGTACCGGACGATGCCGCGGGTCAGCGGGATTTCTCGGGAATCTCTCGTTTCCGCCCCCCTTAAATCCTCCCCCGCCCCCATTCACACCCTCATCGGCTCTCAAGACCTCAATATTAAAAGCCACCCAAATCTATCTCACCAACTCACTCTCCTCCTCCCCCTCCCCCTCCATGCTGTGGTCATACTTAGGTATCAGATGTCAACATGACAAGATAGCGAGTGAGTGCAAGTTCCAAGGTACTGGCCATAACGTCCTGACTAGATCGTCAAGGTCAAACAGCGGCAATTATCGCCAAAGTTGATAAGCTGTCTCGGTGCTTTAATTTATCAATATTTCAAATACGATCATTTATGTAGTCGGGCTTGTGCTACAGCAATCTTCCTTGGGGAGACAAAAATCAATGTTCTGTATTATTTTTTGAGACATTTGTTTTGTGACTAAAGATGTGTAAATGACAATGGTTTTTTCATACTTCGCATTTAGCGCTTGAAATACGTTGCAGAGTATTTGAAACGCACGATTATTACGAAATTATTACACGTGCGCAAAATGTATTGATCTACGAAAAGAAAAAACACTTCATCGAGGCTTGTCGAGTGCTTTCAAGACATTGCGCACATCGAAACACTATTTTAGAGCACTCCAACATAGATAAAAACTTTCTTTTTTCAAAGCCTTGTATCTCAAAATATATGGGTCAGATGCATACAAAAATATTCGAGAACTCTGCATTCAACCTTGATACACACTTTCTATCAATGAAATGATAGGTTCATCCTTTCGCCATATGTGAAATTTATATTGGCGTTGGCCTAACGCGGCTTTATCCATACGTCGGTCAAGTGAAAACGTCAAACTGTTTGGAACCTAATTGTGTTATTAATGTGCCAATTCTTACTTTTATGTGCATAAAAAAAAAAAATTGGTTGTCTGTAAAGTCGGTTTACTGACGATAGTTGAACGTGACAACGTCTTAGTAATTCATTATNAAATTGGTTGTCTGTAAAGTCGGTTTACTGACGATAGTTGAACGTGACAACGTCTTAGTAATTCATTATAAGAATAAACAATGATTAAATTATTGTTTATAAATCTTACATTTAAAATTTAAAATTTGGAAACATTAAAATTTTCGTAAATCTAGTTTTTAAAAAGCCCGCCTCAATGTGTTTGATATAGGAGAAAATGTTCCCTTTGACGGATGGCTGGTCCAACCTGTCATTTCAGACACTTAATTTTGTCAATTATAGCATAACCTTCAATCGCTGCACTAGCGGACCGATGCTATTCATTTTAATGATGAAAGCACGAATATTCGACAATATATCACTGAATATATAATTAATATCGAAAGAATCATTACCTTTATCGCTGTAATTATCGTTGCTATAAACAATTGACACCACATTCACTTTTCACTGCACTTGATACTCGATCAAAACATGTAAATGTACTATAGTATAGCAGCTGTCCACGCAGACGCATCGCTCACTCAAGTAGGAGAGAGACGGATGTCGAACGCTGCCGAACGCAAAGGCCGATTGTGCTTCTTTTTCGCTCGTTCCGCGCTCTCGCTTGCACTTCAAGCCTTACATGGAACGCCTCAGAGCGAGGTAACGCCGCATGAGTCATGTTTTTTCGTGCGTGCAGCCGGCTCTATCGAATTATAAGACGTTGTCACGTCAATAATCAACTTGATTTGCTATAAATTTAAACATTACACTCAAGGCTTAGATCTATTTTATCGAAACCGCTGCCAACTTAACCGGGAGCCTGCATGCCTGCCAGAGTGTACTTTTGCATCACAAAGTACTTGAATACACAGAGGTGCAACAGCCGCTTGTACCGCCAACTGCAGCCACACACGCCAGCAAAATACCGCCACTGGCCAGCAACATGTTGGAACGTCGTTCGCCAATAAGTTTTTAGTAACCTTCTCGCTATGGTTACTTCGCGGTTTCTTCACACTTTTGAAATCAAACCTTTGAAAAATCACCCCATGTATGATGTGTTTCGTTGTTTCCTAAATATGTCATTTATCACAAGCATTTATACATGTGTTAACAAAAAATTACCTTATTTTTAGTTCAATTGAACTTTTACTTATATTAAAATATTTTATTTACAATTAATATGAATAAAAACGGAGAAAATAGGTGTGTTGGTAATGCCTATTAAGAAATAGTTCTTATGCAAAATAATATTACATTGGGCGCGCACGAATGAATTACCTATGTTGTCCATTAGGTGTAATTTCCTAGACTTGGTTAAGCTTTGGTTGCATGAGAGGGAGGAATATCATGGAAGTAGAACTTCAGCAGGGCTACAGATAAGTTGGAAGTAGCCATGGACAGCTTATACCCGGCACGCCAGCCAGTAATGATAATGAACCGTCCGTAGCCTGCAGTGGCCAATCAGACACGAGGCCCGTTCCGAGAGCCTAGCGCAGCCAACAAGAGAATGGGCACGCGTGCATCAAAGAAACTGCCACGTTGTTTCTTGTCTACTCTGGGGTAGCGAAGCAGCACATGCACTGGCCGGCAGTGGTTGACGGCGGGTATAACAACGCCACGGCAGTGCCAAGGGCAGGCCTTATCGCGGGCAGGAAGGAGCCGGCAGATAGAGCCTCTCTGCCGGCGACGCTGACGTAGATGTGCGTGCTGACGTCACCGGCGCGCAACTCTTCTTGCATAACAACAACCCGCAACCACTCTGATTCCTCCTCGCCGTGTCTGCGAACGAGGAAGCTTCCATGCGTTGGCAGAACTGATGGAAGGGAAGTAGGAGAACAGTACTGCTGACTGCGAAGTCGTTTATTTCTGTCTACCCGCCTGCGCTTTAAGAGCGTCGATCACATGCCAGTCAAATCAGAGATGCAGTCTGTCAAGACTCGGAGGATTATGCAGGCATTATTGCACGTGGATCATTTATGATCGTACAGCAAAGGAGGCAAAGTGTTAATGAAGGGTCCTAGTGTTCAACATTGTTGGACAATTAATTGATATTTCCATTTAAAAAAAACTGCATTAAAAAAATACCGTTTTTCGACCATTTTTAAATGGCTTTAAAGCTAAGCTTTGTGCACAAATCTCCAATCCGTCCTAATAGGACCAGCCTCCGTTATTAACAAGAAGCTTTGTCGCTTAGTCATCCATCGTCACCGCGGAAAATTCCGAGTAATCATTGGAGAACGAGCGCACTGCACACACTTCTAACTTATGGGAGTGCACAGAAATGCTGTAAGCTGACGACTCGAAGCAACTTACCACTTGGTATCGTAAACTGGAGTGCTAAACTGATATTATTCTTCCCTTTTTACTGTCATTTATTGCGTCAGCGCGCACACACGCAGACGCAGATGTTATACGGCAGCTGAGTAGAAAATATTCGGCGTTATCGGTAGAAAACATTTTGCTTGTTACCAGGTATATCGTTCGCTGTCAAGCTAATAAATATTGTTGTTCTGTAAGGAAAATTGTTCCTGTTCAAATTAAACTATCGTGAAGAAATATCCNCAATTTTCCATACATAAATTGTACACTTGGGTGCGTACGTACCCCAAATAAAAATTATACTTACAGTGAGTTAAACAAAATTTTATTCACAAATATAGCAAGAAAATTGCGAAACTGTTAAATGGTAATCCAAAAATGCATATTTGAACAAAAACTTAATTAATGAGTACATGATGGGCAAACTTCTTGTTGGTGGTCCAAACAAATGAATTTTTTACACATAGCACATTTGACCCGTGATTTTCTGTTACCTACATAGGGTAGAAGGTGCATCGTCCTGTTGAGGGTTCTGGCTTTCTTAGTGCTTCTTCTGTCACAGGCACATCCAATATCCGACAGCGGAGTTCGCGTCGTAAAATTGGTGCAGCAAGTCGTCTCATGTGCGGCCTCAGCAGGTCTATGGCCAGTTTTTTTTTAGATATTCTCTTCGATTTATCACAGTTTCTTTGTCATTTGCCATACTACATCTCAATATAATCATAGCATTAACACCAATGGTATTGAGAAGGTTATAAAACAAACACAGTGGCCAAGGTCGGGTTTTTCTGAAACATGAATAGGTGTGGCATAGTAGTTAGAAATTGTTCTTTCTGGTCTACGTGGCGACTGCGCGGGGACAAGGGGACGAGCCGGAGGCCCTCTTGGATGATGTCACACAGCAACCTCCTGCTCTGTAATTTCCCCTCCCGCTCTGACATTTCTGGCCATCTTGAATGTCCCTACTTCATGATATTGCATTCTGTGTGGGGTTTTTCTCAGAGCCCTCCCGATGTCATTTATTTTTTCATGCTCTCTCATTCTTTCTTACCGGATTACCCCACTTCACACTCTTGCATCTGTGTGGGGCTTTTCTCCGTGTTATCTGTACATGCCAGTACCATCTTGCATGAAGAATATTTGAGTTCATTGCCCCGTCATGCAACTTCTTTCGACATGCTCTATCATTCCACCTTGGTTTCCTCATATTCCATCTGGGCTCCTTTCACCTGGTGTCCTGGTGCGGAAAAGTCTCATGCTGTCATTCCCCCTTGGTTTTCTCATATCCCTTCTGTCTCCTTTCACCTGGCATCCTGGCAGGGAAAAGTGTCATGCTCTGTCATTCTACCTTGGTTTTCTCATATTCCTTCTCGCCTCCTTTAACCTGGAATCCTGGTAGGGGCAAGCCTAATGCTATGTCATTCCACCGTGGTTTTCTCATATTCCTTTTGGTTTCTATTCACATAGCATCCTGGCAGGGACAAGTCTCATGCTCTATCATTCCATATTGGTTTCCTCATATTCCTTCCGATCTTTCCTCTGGCATCCTGGCAGGGATGAGTCTCATGTTCTGACACTCCACCTGCAATATGCGGAGTGAGGCCTGCACACGCACGCTAGCCTAGAGTCGCACCATGCATGCGCCAAGTACATCCTAAGCCCACCTATAAGCATAGTTGGCTGTAATTTCCGAACCATATAAAATATAGTCACCAAATTTGTAACATAGGCATCACCCCCGACGACGAAAAGGACCGCAGTGTCAAGTATGCCCTAAGCCTACTTATAAGCATGATTGACTGTACATTCCGAACCATTTAAGATTCAACCACCAAATTCATAACATATGCATCCCCCCTGACAGCGAAAAGTGCCGAAGGGTCAAGTATGGCTGAAGAATACTTATACGAGTAAATACAGTTAACTGTTATTTCCAAACCGTTGAAGATACAGCCATCAAATTCATAACATAGGCATCACCCCCCGACAAAGAAAAATACTGCAGGGTCGAGTATCTCCTAAGCACACTTATAAGCATAGATGGATGTAATTTCCAAACCATTTTAGATACAACCACCAAATTCATAAAATTGGCATCACCCCAGACAACGAACAGGACCACTAGGTCAAGTATGTATTAAGCCAACTTATAAGCATAGTTGACTGTCAATTTAAGATTTAGTCAACACATTCATAACATAGAGATCACCCCCAAAAACGAAAAGTATCGCAGGGTCAAGTATGCCTTAAGTGTACTAACAAGCATAGTTGACTGTAATTTCCGAACCATTTAAGATACAGTCACCAAATTCATAACGTAGTCATCATCCCGACAACGAAATTGACAGTAGAGTCAAGTAAGCCCTAAGCATCCTTATAAGCATAGTTGGCTGTCATTTCCGAAACATTTGAGATACAACCATCAATTTCATAACATTTATAAGCATAGTTGAATGTAATTGTCCGAGTCGTTTAAGATACAGCTACAAAATTCATAACATAGGCATCTCTCTTGATGTTTTGATGTTGAATAGGACAGAAGAGACAATTGGCCTTAAGCCCTCGTGTTAGCATAGTAGGCTGTAATATCCGAATAGTTTAAAATAAAGCCACCAAATTCATAACATAATTATCACCCGATGACGAAAAGGGCTGCAGTGTCAAGTAGGCCCTAAAACCACTTATAAGCATAGTTGGATGTTATTGCCGAACTATTTAAGAGAGTATCCAAATTCATAACATAGTCATCGCCCCGACGATGAACAGGGCCGCAGGACTAAATAAACATGTCCTAAGCCCACTTATAAGCTAAGTTGCCCACCATTTCCCACCTACCGAAGCTATAGGCATCAAATTCATAACATAAACATCTGCTCTGGTGAAGAACAGGGTGGTAGGGTCAAGTAAACTTTAAGGCATCTTATAAGCATAGGCAACCGACATTTTCCCATTCAACGAAGCCATAGTCGTCAAATTCATAACATAGACATCGCTGCCGACAAAGAACTGGATGGTTGTGCACCCTAAGACCTCGTGTAAGCATAGTTGGCTACCATTTCTCACCCTTAGGGCCTATAGTCACCAAATTCATAACATAGACATCACTTCAGATGACGAAAAGGACTGCAGGGTCATTTAAACAATAGGTCTTCATGTAAGCACAAATGGCTACCATTTACCACCCACAGAAGCTATAGTCACTAAATGCATATCATAGGACTCACCTCCGATGAAAAACAAGGTGGTAGGGATAAGTACACCTTAAGCCCTCGTATAAGAATAGTTGCCCGATGTTTCTCACCATCCGAAGCTACGACCACCACATTCCTATTACATTTATCACTTCCAACTGAAATCAAGGAAATAAAGGTAAGTAGGCTTTAAGCACTGTTACAATAATAGTTGGTCAGCATTTCCAAACCTTTGAAGTTCGGAAACATGTTACAACCATCCACGCATGTAAAGAAAACAAAGATGTACATACAGACATGTCGCAAAGTTACTGCTGCATGTAGGATTGTAGGGTCTGAAATAGCACACACATATGCATTGGTCTATGACATGAATTTGGTGACTATAGCTTCTGTGGGTGGGAAATGGTAGCCAACTATGCTTATACAAGGGCTTAGGGCGTACTTTACACAACTATCATGTTTTTTATCGGCGGCGATGTCTATGTTATGAATTTGACGATTATGGTTTCAGTCGATGCGAAATGTTGGTTGACTATGCTTATAATATGCCTTAAACTTTACTTGACACTAACACATTGTTCTTGATCGGAGGATTTTTTTATGCTATAAATTTGATGCCTATAGCATTGGTGGGTGGGAAATGGTTTGCAACCAAGCTTATAAGTGAGCTTAGGACCTGCTTGACCTTGTGGCCCTGTTCATTGTCAGGGGTAATGCCTATGTAATTAATTTGTTTACTATATCTTAAAATGTTCGGAAATGACAGCCGACTATGCTTATAAGTAGACCTAGGGCATACTCGTCCCTGTGGCCCTTTTCGTTGCAGGGACGATGCTTATGTTATGAATTTGGTGGTTGTATTTTAAACGGTTCGGAAATGACAGTCAACTATACGTATAGGTAGGCTTAGGAAGTACTTGATGCGCGTGCGGTGCGCCTCTAGGCCATGTTTTGAAATAGAAACCCTTGGTATTTGCTTGGATCGCCCCAATATCGGCTAACCAGCTTAACAAGTGGATTCATGAATCACTCGCGCCGTTAACTGCCAGACTTTCACTTCTGGTTCGCAGTCCGCCTGGAGGGGGAATGTTTTGTAGCGAGCGTGCAACGCCGTCGCGACTTTGCTAAGTTATCTCAGTGTGTTCCCGTTTCTAAATTGGATCATTGTGTCCCAGTTTATTTTGTCTCTAGTTCATCTGACGGCCTGCGTGCAAATTTTCATCGAACATACACAACTCCACCCATATTCGTTCTCGGTTGTTAATTAACTCATTACATACTTCTGCTGCCCGAATTCAATGCAAGGCTAAGAACTTTAAATAGGGGACAAAGAAAACTGAATGGTACTGTGACATGATCTTGACGAACACGATAACAATTATCGGTCACTATTTTTGTCAATTTCTTGTATTTGAGTAGTCTGTAGTTTCTCGGTCAAAACTATGCGACAAATCGAATATATACAGACATTAACGAGAATTCAAAGCGGAGAAATAAGAGCGAGAAAATAAATACACATACGCTATCACTGTGAAAACGGTATCGCTGCAAGGAAAAACTTCAAGCTGGCTGCCTAACCACTTTCCACAAGGGTCTGTACAATACTATTGTTTCATAGCCCAATTTTTGTTTAATTTCCTGGGGTTTCTCTGAAAAATAATGATTTCAATAAGAATATGTGCAAAAACAGTAACTTTCAAGGTTAAGTAATCCAGGGACACATTTGTTTTAAGACACGGAGTTTAACTTTGTTACCAACAATTACCCTACAAAATATTAATAATTCTCCGCACGAGATTCTCGTGGTTGCAAGCACGATGACTGTTCGGCTAGAAGTGGCTTGTTACGTAAAGAGTTGCGCAATGTCGTGAACTCCCAGGACTGGGAAGTAAGACTGGAAAATTTCTGACAGTTTCTGCGGCCTTGTCTTGTCCTCCCGTCAGTAAACTCTAGGCTCAGGCGGTGTTCGGGTGTATAAGTCTTACTTAATGTGCGTTATCGTTTTGTACAGAATGTTGAGCGTGAGTATGGAGAGGTTTGGGTGGATCTTAGCATTAATATCTTAAGAGCAGATGAGGGTGACGCGAGGTGGATATATAGCAGCGCTGGAACACAAGGGCGGGAGAAACGGGAGATCCCTGAGAAAACCCGTCGACCAGCGGCATCGTCCGGCACGATTCCCGCCTGCAAAAATCCGGGAGCGACCACCACGTTGTGTAATCTAACCCGGTTCGCCTTGATGGGAGGCGCTGCGTTACAGTAGCCGCAACAGAATGTTGAATATTGTATTTTGCATGCTGAGTGTGTTACGAAGATTACATCGCCACTTACATTTATCAGCTTTACGATCTAGAATTAACATGCATAGTAAACCAACTCAGTCCCTGAAGATGTTTACTACTTACGCACGCCGCTTTACGAGTTATTACTTCATCAGAGACGGCCCATCACCTTGTCAGCCATAGAACAGCATTAGGATTGTCATATAAATAAAACTGTTTTAGGATATAGTTATCAAATTACCTTAGAAGGTGGCAAAGCAAGTGTTATGATGTGCATTTTTTTATTCAGGGTAGTTTTATTATTGCGCTTCCTACCAGGGCAGTCTTCGTCTCAGCATATACATTTAAACTATGCTAATACCAACTTTTGATACCCGTTCAGCATGCCGTGGGGTCTCCTGAGAGCATATTATTGTTAACATTTGCGAATAAACAAGCTTGTGTTTCACAGTGTTGAAGTACGAATGATAGACGAAAACCAAACAAATAATAGCCTGGTAGCATTTACCCACTACAACACGTCCACGTCGTTTGTCTTGCTGGGTAAGCGCCAAGGGACGTTCCGCTGTACAGTGTTACAGTTAAAAGGGGACCGGATATGCAAGTTTTGATTTTTCATATAACACTGACACGAGTCGCTAGACAGAAAAAAAAAGGGTTCCAAGTATGAGCGCTATTAGTACCCACTGATGAATATTCTAAAGTTTCGTTACGCTATGATTACACTTATCACATAGTATTTACTGTATGTGCGTATACCATTCCAGACTATATGCAACTGAATTTTGTTGGTTTTAGTTACACCCGCCATTACGCGAGTTAGCTCACTGCGGACACACATCACATCGGTGGGAAATATTCTGCGACTGGAGATGTGTGTTTTCTGGTGGGATGTTAACACGTCATATTGGGATTGAATTTGGACTTGTTTTACCGTGGACAGCCTGTACCCGCCCAAGCGGCGGCGAGAAAATCCCTAATCCCGATTCCTAGCGAGAGGGCAAAGGTGTTTTACCTGGCCACCGCGCGGAGGCGTTGGCAACAGCGCGTGGAATGCGCGTGACATCAACACTGTTGGGGCGACGCGACGTAGTGCCCCTTAGCGTGTTCCTGGCTGCCCCTTTTGTAAACACGGAATTGTTTCACGTAATCTTGTTTCGTAATAAAATAAAGATTTAATAATTATATTTAAAAGTCTAGTGGTCACCAGAGCGACGTGGCATGTATACGCACGCCTGGCGTGTGCTCAAGCTTAATATCACGTTTTACAGCACGTCGTGATATTTCGCCTCGCGGCTTTGGTAGTAAGTCACATGGAGTAATGACGTCACGCGCTCGCGAACGAGAGGCAGAGGCAACTGCAGTGCGCTCTAGCGGCATCATCACGAACTCCGTTCTTCCCGCACAAGTCGGCCGTTGGCGCTGTTGCGGTAGACGTTTACTAAAGATTGTCAGCGAGTCACATCACGCCTTCGCGGCTTCGAAAATAGCTATCACGTGAGGGCAAGTTTCAAGGTGACCCAAGAATGCTCAGATCTGAGCTTCTAGAACAATCAACGGTGCTGTCTGAACGCTGACTGATTGGCCGCTTTTTCTTTGCGGAGAGTAGCCAATTGAATCGAAAATCAGGCGTGCACTGAAATAACTAACGTGCTGTTGCCAAGGAAATTAAGAGGCGTGGAATGAACACCTGTAGTTTTTTATGTTCCGTGGAAAATTGTATTGTTACCATCATGTACATAGTTATCCGGACACAATTGACTTTCACCTGTCAATACTGCCGCCCGACTCACGCGTGATTAGCACTCAGTAAATGCGCAAAGAAATGCCAGTTTTTAAAATATGTATTGCGTATTTTGAAATGTTGAAATAACTCACATAAATTTTTATGTAACTAGAGTTTATTTAAATTACACTAAACATTTCGTAAATACACACAATCAGTCTGTTGAAAAACACAATATAAACAGACACCACTGTAGGTGTTTGAATACATGATTGTGATTGTCCTATATGCAAATCGTGAACCCTGTTTAGAAAATCCGTCTAATGGTTCACGGCAAGTGACGAATTGCATTGAACTACACACGTTCGGTAGTACTCAGTTGAAAATGAGGCAGCAACCATTCGATAGACTGTGGCTTCCGTTACACTGTCTCCAGGTTTTCCACCGTTCCCACGATGGAATCTGGGTGCATATTGGCCAAAAGCAGTACCAGTTCCTGCTTCGAATTGATGATAATTCGTTTGTAGTCTTCGGCGAATCCCAGCAACATCACTGGAGGAAAGCAGACCTCCAATTTGCCTCCGGGGTATATAGGAACAATGTAGTCATCTTCTATCCCCAGTCTGCCATCTTGGCCGCAGGCAGCTCGTTCGGCATGAGCGAGAGGTAATTTTTGATCGTGGTCGTTATGCCGACATCTCTCGTCTGGTCTACCTCGACACCGCTGAGCAAATACATGATGCGATCGATGGGTAGAGAATACCATTCATTGCTCGTTATTTTCGTCGATGCCGGGTTGGATCCATCTTCTTTCGCCAGTGTCTCCCTGAATCACAGGAATGACTGACAAAGAAGAGTGCAGATATCTTGGTGTTGGATTGCTATCCGAACTTCCGATGGTAACACATGTGGTCCGATCAGGAATAGCTGGTATGCATGAAGTTCCACTTTCGTGACGCTGTCTTTAAAAACTACTGGCTCTTCGATGTTTAGGTAATCTTCCATAACGATTGACTTTGAAGCCGAGACTACGATGGAAAATCTCGTTGGCATGTGTTAACATCTTAGTGACCTGTAGCATACTTATTGCCGGTTTGATGTGCTGCTTTGTTTTATTACTTCTGGTCACTGTAAATCTTATTCCCATATTCTCAATTGTAGGCGTAGTGTGATTTCTTTGTTTCGAAAGTTCACCAACTCTCCGGGCTGGTCGACGATCTTCATTACCACCTCGTGTGCTCCCTTCGCGACGACCGGAACATAAATAATTCTTTGCGGTGCCCTGGCCAGTTTATAACCTGGAGGGACCATCGGCGAAAACTCGTGCAGCGTATTGCTTGGCCTACCGTTGAGATACATGTTGCTCGCCAAATTGCAGTTTATTCGTATCACATTAACAGGCAAGATGTTTACAGGTCGCGACGATTCGTGGATTTTTCCAGCTTCGTATATGCGTGGCTCGAACCACAGCATCGTTATGATGGAATCTGGTTTCGCAAAGTCGATATATTCGCTGCATCTGATGATGCTCTTCAGAGTATTGGAATTTCCACGTAGTTCGAATTCTGTGTCGGGAGACAGCTAATTTCCAATGTACCTTGCAATGCCGTCTAATTCGTAATAGCCAAGGGGAAATGTTACCTCGCGTGACACATTACCGATTTTCATGAGATACATCTTTCAGTTTTTTTCATCGATGTTCGGTATCGCATTGTAGGTTTGAAAATCGACCAAACCTATGCACCATTCCTCCCTTCAGGTCGAGTGGAGAAAAGTGTTCAGCACATAGCTCGGAGCTACGACTCTTCAAGTAAAGTGTTATCGTCATGGCAGATGGTTTCTGGTCTTTGTATAGCTATTTTATTCAATTACTTGTACGAACGAACAAGGAAGCAAGTGTCTGCAGTTCCATTTGTTCGACTCCTGCTCCATCTCGTAGTTGTAAGTCAGTTTGCAATTTTTCAGGTACAGTCGCAGCTCGAGTGGAGGGCGCAAATTACCGAAACTGTCGTTAGTAGTCTGCACATTTGCCATGTTTGACATAAGATACCCAGTATGTACCAGGTTCGGCTATCGTGTCCAGGTTCATTATGGCACATTCGTCATGTTTGCGTTTATAGGGCAAAGCATCTCGTAGGAACACTCTGCGAAAATGAGATATCTTCAATTTGCATGCAAACAATTCCAAATCCACGTTAGTGAGCGGCCATTTTGGTAGAAATTTCATTATCGCTTCTTCCTGCTCCGTCGCTTTTGCACACCTCCTTCTCGTCCTACTCGTGGCTCCAATTAGGTCCCCGAGGGCTCCGAGTGCAGGCAAAAGGAGAAGAAAAAATCCCCCAGTAGATGCTTTCTTGGTCTTGCATGCTTTTCTTCCCTTTTTTCGCCACTTTTCGTTTCGCTTGCGCCTTCCGCTTGCTCTTTGCACCCATGCCCATCTTCACTTTGGCCTTCATCACATTGGAAACGCCCCATTCTGCTATTTTTCTCCTAGCCTGGTATCTGACGATTTTCGTATCTCGTCGGCCTTCTGTGCAAGTATCTTGTCTGCCTGGTGCCAATCTTGTATATCCATGTTCAGGGAGTAAGCGATATCGTGTTGCTTGCATGCCTCGTCCAGTGCGTTGATACCCGTGTCACAGCATGCCAGCCTTTTAGCTAGCTTGGTTCCCGGCCCGCAGAACTTGTATCCGGAAATGTGCAGCTCGAACAGTAGATTGTTGATCAGCGTATCGATGATCCCGCTTCCAGATATGGTCTTACCTCTTCGAGACATCACAGTGAAGTGACATAAAAACTTATAAATACACTCCTTTTATACATTTTGATTTCAGTATAATTCTATACTTGGAACAGTACAGATGTTTTACATATTCAAATATGTCATTTCAGTTCAAACTCTGCCAGAGGCAATTTACGGAGTGATAATTTGAAGAGGCATTACATATATTGCCAAGAAAACATGCTTAATGTCATCAAGAGGCTTGTTTATGCTAACTCCTCCTCCTCATCAAATGTATGATATAAAATAAGCAGAAGAAAACAGTTTCTAGATCTTCAAGCAACATGTTACTATTACCCATATGCATTCATGCTGAAGATGAATTTATTTCCCACGAATCACGACATGGAAGCCTATTTCCGAATACAGTGAAGTGCATCATCACAAAACCATGAACCTGTGGGAAAACATGTCTCCTACTGAGTTTACTGGAAGAAAAGAATGGACTTAGGTTCGAGAACATGTACCTGTACTAGAAATCACTCCAACAACCGAAATACCAGCGACTGGCACGAGTACTACAGTCCGTAGATGGTGTGCAATATTTCCCTTGCAGCGATAACGAGGCCGTTGTGCCAACAAGCGAAGCCTTGCCAAACTCCGTATTTATTTTCGACGAGGTGGCATGTGAGAAACAGACTAGCATTCAGGAGTACTTTAGCATGGGACGGCATGCGAACGTGGAATGTGTATATCTCGGCCAAACTTATTCGCGAATACCCAAACAACTGCTTCGCAATAATGGTAATGGGTTGGTGCTGTTTCGCATGAACGATATGCATTTGCGGCATGTGTACGATGACATTATCGGATTTCAAGAGCCTGTGTTCTTTGTGCTGGAAATACAAGTATGGATTTTTGGTGATCGTAAAAGACTGGCCTCTATATAATGGCAGGTGCCGATGTGGATTCGATCAGTTCATCGTCGACCGTCGAGAATGAGATACAGCATGTCGAAATTCGGGCAGAGTAGCCTCAAGCTATGGCTTGACAAAGACAAAGATGGAGGTTGTCTCGTACCAAGAAACGATGGAACTTGCAATGCTGGTAGAAGAATAATTCGAAACGTGGGCGAACCCGAATGATTCGAAGATTCTGCTACTAAACATTTCGTCCTCAAAACTGGCAATGACTTCATCTCAGAATTACGCAATGTGTTGGCTGATCAGAGCAAATTCTTTCACACTTACTTGTCCGAGCTTGGAGCGAAGATGGATTGTGTGAAGACCGAGATCGTTCGCGATATGATAGCAATGGACGAGCATGTCACGAATGTTCAGAAGCAAGTTACTGACAGACTGAATGTGGCATCCGCACAAAATTATGAGAATCTAAAAGTGCTTAAAGATTCCATAGAGCATACATTCGCTACCTCGATTTCCCACCTCGCCACAAAAACGAATATTCAAAACCATTGCAAGGACATACTGGATATCTGCAACTAACGCCTGGAAAGGATAAAAAATAGTTTGTTGGAGAATCACGACTAAACCTATAAAAGAGAGCAACAGTAACAATTTGTATTCAGTACGACGCGATACAGTTGGTTCGCTCGAAGTATTTACTAGAAATCTTTTAAGTCTCTTACTCGCAGTATCGATGTACTCAAAGAGAGCGCTGGAGCGTCCATAGTCGTGAAGACCGAAGTCGACGATACTGCTAAGTCTACGAAGAAAAGGAAACATGATGACGTACAAAGGGATCGGGGATGTAGGATCGGATGTGGACTTGACACACAAGAAAAAGGCATGGAAGAAAGCCCTGAAATGTAATGCTCTGGCTCGACGGTACCTACGATCGTGCACATCTCGTAACAATTATACAGCGTATGCACGTAGGTGGAGGGAGGGGAGGGCGGTCCCTCGCCCCGCACAGAGGTCATGGCAGAACATAACGGAACACGCCCGACTTGTGGAGCCGCGCGTGCCCTCCCCTGCACCCCTCTTTCTCGCTGCACCTGCTGCCTCCTGTGCACCTGGATTGTCCTGCCCGCCGACAGCTGCGAGTCTCGCCCTTGAAATGTAACTGCCTGCCCGACTCCACTGCCTGGAGCGGAGCGCATCAGCCGCTCCAACCTCGACTCTGGCACGCGCCTCAAATGCCTCCTCGTCGCCTCCATCTCTACCATAGTACAGACGTTCGTCTTCCCTGCATGGCCCCAACTCGTGACTCGTTACGCCATTACAGCTTTCACTATCACATGATCAGACACTGGCATTTTGAGCAACAACCCTTTGTTTTATGAGAAAAAAATATTTTGCATAACATTATCAATTTATTTCGTTTGCATTGAAACTCAATCACGCATTTATAAACTTACATAAACTTTTGGTATAATTAAAATTGTTCCGTAATTATGAGTTTGTAGTTCCCTTGTCTTATCTGTACTGGGGAGGGTCAATAATCAATTGGGTAAAAGGGTACTTTCAGAATACCCCCCCCCCTTTTTTTTTAAATCGTGAACAAACTAGAAAAACTAAGAATTCAGATAACTGGGGAAGGTTTCCCTTGACAACTGATATCAGTTGGTAACTTCTTTGTACTATTCCTTGCTGTGAGCACAATAACCTACAAGGGAAAGTTCAAGTCAGTTTACTTGGGCTGCAGTAGATTATCAGAAAGTCATTTCACACGACCAGATGTCGATTGGCCCCTGCATGACCATGAAACGCGGCAGTAGCGCTGGGTCGAGGGGAGCCTGGAACCAGGAACTTGCCGCGCCTGGTCTTGATCCGCATTCGCTGACAGCAGCGACCTTGAGCTCAATCGGATATGAGGAGGCTGCAGTTATGTGTGAACCGTCTGCCGAGTTTGGTACGTCAAGATCGGAAGACAACTATTTCTACCACCATAACAGATGTTGATCGAACGGGTGGAAACCCAACTTTTACTTCCCTAGCTCAGGGCTTGAAAGCAACAAGCTATACTAACATTTTTAAGCAGCTAATTTTTAATATTTGTGAGTTTTTCAGCGTGTGAATCTGGTCTACGCTATTATTACTTTTCTTAGTACAGAGTGAAATAAAATGAACTAAACGGCTGTACTGTCGTGCATCGAAACAGCAATCGTAAGTTTCTAATAAATATCTCATCACTCACTACAAGGAATGTAGGATGCTGTAACGTATTTCAAAGTTGTAAGCCGTACATCATGGTGGGAAAGTTTGACAGGAGTTCTTAAAGTGGTCGTAAAAACACATTTATTCTGAGAAAAAAAAAGTACGTTTTCACGACCATTCCCATTTTAAAACCTAAAATGTATAAGTGCAAAGCGTTTTAGCATTATCGTGTAATACCATGCATTGATAGAGGTGGAATTTATGACTGAGAATATACTTAAGTGTGTCAACATTCATTGGTTAAACTTGTTCAGAAACTTTTACAATTTGATGAGCAAAAAAAAAAAGGAAGTAATGACTTCAGTGCTTGCATAAGAAGGTCTATTAGTTTCAAACTGGCCATTAACTTGTTTGGAAACGAAACGGCTTTCTACAGCCGTTTTGGGTAGCAGTGATATTTTCGTGTTCTCTGTTACTTGTATGTATTCTCAGCTAAACGACTTTAGTAAGTGTGTTACACGGGAATGTCATCTGCATGCTATTTCGTTCTCTTTCGAATAATATTTAGTCACATCTGGTGATTTAAAGCCTACAACACAACTTAAAATACAAGAAAAGTAAAATGTATTGTTCTTGCATAAGTTTCGTCACAGTGTAATACTACCAGATTTTTTTTCGGTTCATATTTTTTAAGAGTAGCTACTTTTGAATGCTAATACGTGGCAGTGAAACCTGAAGTTTGGCGCCTTGAGTAACGGAGGTACTATTGTATTAAAGTTGCGAATACATTTATAGGTGTACCGCACATGTTTAACGACTGAGGCATTTTCTTAAATCTGCCACGTGCTGAGTATGATTTTTGCATGTATTCATAAACTCGTGTACTACAAAAGGCAATTGAAATGGTTTTCTTAATTGATTTAAATGTTGTATTTTAGTATTCATTTTAGTTTATTCCCTCACGTCTCGCCGGCAGCGGGCGTCACCAAGAGACTCATGCACTGGCTCTTTTTCATAACATTGACAGTTATTCCCTTCTTACTTTGCATACCTTCAAAGCAGAGTCTGATCCAGAAATTTGTTATGTGGGGGGGGGGGTGTTTCCTATGTCAGACTTACTCATACGTGTTTTTTGCGTTCATATGTATGTAATAGGTACACACATGTACATATGTACAAATGCTTGCTTTTTTTAATTATCAAATTATAAAACAAAAATAACAAAATCTATGCAGATATATTCTACTACTTTCACTCTAAAATTATACACATACACGATTCCTTAATAAGAAAGAAAGAAGATAATGAATAATGAAATATATTAAACACAGAGCTTAATTACCCTTCTACGTGTTATGCACGGTTTTTGTAGATAGTTTAATGTTACAAAAAACATGAAATTTAATAAAGTTAAAAAAAGACAGAAAAAGTCACAATTTGACAGCATACAAAAATTAATGCGTTTGTTTCTTTAAGAGAAATCGCAGAATCTCCAATACAATTATAACTCGGCACTCCTTCGCATCTCATTCTCACTGTTTTAAATAAAAATCTTATAGGCACAATTGTAAATTTAAAAACAATTATTAGTATTATTATTAAAATAATAATACTAATAATGAAACAGTGACTAAATTTATGGCACGAATTCCAAGTTTGCAATGCAGTTTATTTCAGGTAGAATCACTAGCGAATAAACATTCTCATCTATGCAGCAACAAACCTAGCTCTACATTCTTGGTGTTTCGCCATTATGGAAACTAAAAAGGTTTTATATTTGTCCCTTTATATTTCTGCACAGTTCCGCATTATCACAATTCTGCCATAAGTGACAGAATGTTTACTTGTTAAGCTCAATACAAATTTCGTCAAGAGAAACAAGCGATACTAACCTGGGAACTGGCAATCTGCAAATGTTCTGTTTCACAAACTAGGTGGAGGAGGGGAAAAGAGTGGCACATGATTTTATTTCCTTTACCTCCACCCCGAAAGTACCGTCACGGAAGAAGGCTCAAAGAGACAAAAAGCTAACTAGCTCAAGTTGTTCTCAAATACCATAGGATATGCTTTCCTTTCTCAATTCGTATATAAATAAATAAACTACGAAAATGGACACAGTTTGCATTAAGATTATGTAGAAAATTTATTTACACAATTTTAATCGAAATGTAAACAGGATCTTGAAGTACTTTAGCATGTGAGATGTCTCGAAGGACAAGTAAAGCAGTTTTGGTTGTCCAGTACATGTGACTTATAAAAACATAGGCCAACAACAATTTTTATAAGTAGAGGAAACTACATTAGCAGTTGAATTATTCTTTGAAATATTTAACTCTCAACTTATTGTTGCATATACCCAGATGTAATCAAAATACTAAAGTGATGTACAACTAGCTAGGTGCTAAAACGATTTGTTTGGTAATTGTAACACCTGACTTGCTACTAAACAAATGAGAAGGTAGTGTCCGTACGTCAAGAGTAGGGCAAGCTTAAGGGGATGAAAGTGCTTAGAGGTAGAGGAGGTCTCGCACCTGCTCAGTCGTTGGTGGCAAGTAAAACCTCTTGACTCTGCTGATGCCATAAACACCTGCTAACAATCATCATTCTGCGGTTGCCATGCTGGCATTGATTGAAAGTAACTTGAATGTTATGATTCTATCTGCTGTAAAAATTCTCTTGGTAAATTTAAGTGTAATACATTTATAAAAACCACAAAAAAACGCAAACATTTCTGAAAAGACAAAGCCAAGGGGGAGGGGGCAGGTGCCCTCCCTGGGTCCGCCGCTAGTTCAAAGAAGAACGAATCGTGTTATACTTGTTACTTAAATGCTGCGGTGTGACTGTAAGATAAGTAAATTAAGTATTTCCGAAATATTTCTGAGCACGCTGAAAATGTTCCATAAAAATGTGTCAAGTTACGTAAATAAAAAAGTTTCATAAATAAAAATCAATTAAAGAAGTTTAGTTAAAATAAATTAAACATACTGTTGACGAAATGTTTGCTCGTTTAGTAAGTTACTAGAGCTATGTAGTAATTAAAATTATTGAGCATTAAGGGTCAGTACACAGTCATTACACAATGCTAATAGCAACAAATTTAGGAACTGTATGCTTGGTTATTTCGATTTTTCATTAACAATGGAAGGAAAATAAAAAATTTAATATGAAAAGTTATAAGTACTTTTGCTTAGTATCACCGCTTTAAGCATAACATCTATGTTTCGTTTATGACAAAACATATATTTTGTTTCTTCTTTGACATAACATATATTATATTACTTTTGTGAAAAAAAAAAACTGATCAAATATAGCATACTTCAATATCATTAAAACTTGTAACGAAATAAGATGTAAGCCTAAATAACATAACATACATTTTTGCGGAGATATGTGGATTATGGGTAACATCCATCTTAGTAAATTTGATCCCTAAATTCCAAATGTGTATGACCTTGTATAGGTCGTGTGGTCGGTAAAATCAGTGTTTGTACGTATAGGCGTGTATCGGTAAATAAATTCTCTGTGAATACGATTTTTTCCCTACAAAAAAAAATCTGCCGCTACCACTTTTTACTTTTGTCTATTAAATACATATATTCAAAGAGAAAAAAAACGTATAGTGAAAATAGCATTTTCATGGCTTTACTGCGCAATTTCTTTAAGGGAAAAGAGAAGCGTGTAATAATGTCCTACTGTTACACATCTAATTTGCGAGAAATTCAGTTTGTCGGAAATGGATATCGCAGCATTGGGAGGGATACTTACTTATGGCCAGACGTATCCTTGAGACGTTTAAAATGTTTTATTATGGATTCCCTTAAACTCTGTCTTTTTTTCTATTCACAGAGAATTTATTTACCGATACACGCGTATACGTACAAACACTGATTTTACCAGTTTTAAGGTAGAGCCAATGTTGTTTTGATGTCATATCCTTTCACCCGAACTGTTCTGGCACATGAAAGCCATGCTAGTTGTGTTTGTTTTGACGATTTGACAGTCCTCCTCAGAGGACGTAATGTTCTGCCCGCCGGCGAACTGTCAGCAAGCGGGCTTCGTAGGTGAGACAGAGTATACAACAATATTAATATAGGATGGGAGAAGTGAGTTCGAGGTGTGTTTCGTCGGCAGCAGGTGGAGGTGTGGTATCCCGCTGCGCGGCGGCCACTGATGTTAGATAGTGCTCTGTCATGGTACGGGTCATTCAAAATAATGGTACACTGGCACACAATTATGGTACAATTCTAACCAATGCGAAAAACCACAATTTTATGTTTGTTTTACCTTCATGGTTTGTAAATCACAAAATAATAATTCCATCTTTATAAATTATGTCTGCACAGCAATGTAATGTGTGTGTTAATTAGAACAGGCCGAATTGCATGCACAGAATACAGAACAAAATAATCTGACTGACAACAATAAACGACGAACTCACAAACTAAAAGGGAGCAACGAAACATCGCCAGAAACCCGAAGAATATTGATTATTCTCGATCTCGATATTTTGTTCTTAAAATCTCCAAGATCATAGGGGTTCGGCTTTCGGATTAAACAAAGTAGGCTATAAACTGATTATCTTTTATAATACTTTTCAGTCATTAGCTGCACGTTTTTTTGTATAGTCCATTCATGATTACTTCTAACTTTTCTGAAGCCCTGCCTAAGTTCTACTTTCAGGATATTCCTCCGCTTTATGCAAACAAAGCTCAACCAAAGACAACGCACCGCAGTAGTGCGCACTCAGGGTGATAATATTTTGCATAAGAACTATTTCTTACTAGCATTACCATCACACCTATTTTCTTTTTCTCTCTCTCTCTCTCTCTCTCTCTCTCTCTCTCTGTGTGTTTTTATTCATTTAATTATAAATGAAATATTATAATTTATAAATGCCATATAATTGAAAGTTCGACTTAACCTAAAACAATATACTTTTATATTAATACACGTATAAAACGCTTGTGATTAATTACGTATTTAGGTTACAACTAAGCACATCATACATAGAGCGATTTTTCAAAGGTTTGATTAAAAAAGTGTGAAGAAACCGCGAAGACTATCAGATTATAGTATATTTGTGTACCACAACGACCTCGTCATGGTACATGGTAAACATAGTCTAATTATGGCACAAGTACCATGAAAATGGTACGCCTAACATGACTTGGGGCGGGCGGAGCTACTGGAAGGCGGGCGGGCGACCTTGGCGGGCACGCGAGCTAGCGTGGTGCTGGCCGCAGCTGCGAGAGGGCGGCGAGAGCGCACCTGCCCGCAGCTAGCAGAGGCAGAAGAGAAAACGAGCAGAGCTTCTTGCTTGCTGTGTTGCCAAGTGTCCGCTCCGCTCGCGCGCAGCCCGCACCACCGCCACGAGGAGGAGGTGAAAGTGCCGCCCGCGGCGACGCGACGTAAGAGCGGCCCCGATCTACGCCGGGGTCGCAACCTGCAACACAGCATCCTGCCTGCCTCGCCCTCACCCGATTACACTCTGCTCGCACTGCACTCAACATGACGGCTATACAGGTTATTTTTTAAATAAAGCAGATTGTTTTGTGGAATGCAAAGATGTGTCAAGACGAGTGTTTTGTTGTAATGAACATGGTGTTGGAAATGAATCCTTATGCTACAAATAAATAAAAAGCAATGATTATTATATAAAGAACATGTAGCACAATCACTCAAAGCGAGTTGACGTCGAAAATGCAAGTTCAGTATTACAATAATTGTTCGAAGTGATGGCCGTTGACCTGGTTGCACGGCGGCATACGTCGCACCAGTACCACTGTACTTGAAGCAGTTCATGTGGCAGTAAGGGTGATTGTCGTCGTCGAGTTGGCTTTGCTAGGTAGTTCTTGCAGCAGTGCATTACTATTCCTGACTTCGTTGCCATTGTGTTATGGACAAACGAGGCATAAGGATGCATTTCCGACTACTTGTTCATTACATCAAAACACTCGTATTGATACCCGCTTGCATCCCCCAAACTGCCTGCACTCATTAAAAAAAATCCTGTATATACATTGTCCATTCACAGTTACTTACAACTTTTCTGAAACGCTGCTCGAGTCCTACGTTCAGTCTTGTGTAGGATTATTTTCATGGTAAAATATTTTCTATCGACATACTAGGCAGGTTGATTGACAGTCGGATCAGTGTGTTTATGTAAACAACGTCTTTTTGCAGGGGGAAACACTGCTGCATCTATAGAAACTGTTTTAAAAATGGCTGCCTTCAGAACTGTCGAAAAGAGTGCACTCGTTCGTAGTACACACAATACACCTCCGCCTCATTCGAACAAAGCTTGAGCAGGTCTACAAAATTACACCAAAAGGACTGTGTCACTTTGTGTGACACTTTTTTTTGTTGTCGTTTGTTTGTGCTCTTGTTTGGAGACATTTATTAAGTTACTTTATGGCAAAGCTTGCCTTTTCTCAATTCCTCGCTAATTACATATGAGTGCAGTTGTGTTACGGTAAGGTATAGAATCAAGAGAAAAAAAATAAAGTAAAGGTAATTATTAGTTTGTTGCTCTGACAGTTATATTGGCAGTGATATTGGTGACTATCATCTATGTGTACTGTTTTCAACTTCCTTTGAAATTAACATAAATTGATAAAGATTTTATTTGTAAAATTTAATACAGAATTACGATTTTGAAAATTGAATTGTTGTCTTGCTAACATACGCGTACTTGGAAGTGTGCCTAAAGAAATGTTGTGTACACTGGTCAATATCGATACTATCGATTCGTCCGACCATATTGAGAGCTCCATCGCACTCGCGCGGAAAGCACCCGTTTGATTTCATCTGAAAAACCCAATCATAGCAAAATGTAACGGAGTTTCTTCGTGTGCTCTCAAATCCACTTAATATGAGTTAATCATATTGTATTATCGCTCAGGGTAAGTGAATTTTGTATTATAAATGTTAGGCCATATTGAAGCATTAGCATTTGTGCGCTAACTTGTCGAAATTTTGTTGTTTAGCGGTTCAACTGTAGTGATGGCGTGATTCTTTCAATGACAACTTACTAATTTCCATTACCGACAGGATGGTGGCATTCCCCCTCTTGCTTCCCTTTTTTGTTTTTGTCCAGGGGTGCCCCACAATACTAATGGCCAAATTACGTTAGCAAACCCAACAATAACTGCTGTAAACATTTTTTTAACGTCACGTCATGTTGCATACCGTTTCTTATAGTGTTTCGTTTTGTAATGAAATATTTCCTTTAATACTCAATTGATACTGATATCACCTGTCATAGAGAGATACAGAGTAACCTCTTCAGTTTTAGAAGGTGTTATACCGATTTTTTTTAAAGACTTCTGAACTTATAAAGTTATCTTGTAAAAACCTATTTTCTGAAAACTAGGTATATCCATATATTTTGTTATAACGGATAAACTTTGGAATTTATCTAAGTATTAAATTTGTAAAGGGATTGGAAAAGAGGAGTTTCAGCTCGGCCTCGTATTGCTGATCTTGTCTTTTGTTGCTAACCTCTTTACACCTAAACTTTTCGATTCACATGCACCCTGTTTCCTATGTGACCGATTGCAGCCATACACGACGGTTATCCTAGTGTGTAGCTAGTTCTGTGGTTGCATGGACAACGCATCGCATTCCTACGCACTCTGATGATATTTTGCATAAGAGCTATTTCTTACTAGGCATTACCAACACACCTATTTTCTCCCTGCTCTTATTCGTATTAATCATAAATTAAATATTATAAGGTACAGATAAAAATATATATAATATCAATTTAACTAAAAAGAAAGGTATTTTTAGGTTTAAAAAAATATAAAACACTCGCGATTAAATACATGGCATAATTACGAAACAACCGAACACATCGTATATAGAGTCATTTTTCGAAGTTTTGATTCGAAAAGTGTGAATATATCAAGAACAACTACACCAGCTTTGTTGGCGTTTGTCTTTTACTGGAAGTAATATTTTGGTTGCTGCAGTAAGGTGTAACTACGACACCTGGGTGCTAGTAGACCTTCTACACAACCTTGAGGAGGTGGAGAAACGTTGCTGAAGGTGTAAAATAAAGACTTATAGGCGGGAGAAACAAATTTTGAACTCCAGGTAAGTTAAAAACGCATTTTAGACACGGTCATTATTTCGATCACGATTGAAAGGGTTGCGAATAGTAAAGATTCAATAAAAATATTTCATGGAAGCAAGCAAGTAAGTTTCGTGGTTTCGTGACATACACACAAACACACACATACACTTGCATATAGGCCTAGGCATATATATATATATATATATATATATATGCAAGTTTGGATACTAAATAAATAATTTGAGGATAAGGGATATGAAATTAATTTTGGAAAATATATTTCATAACTTTACTCACACGCTGGGTTGTAGAAAATTCAACGAAAATAAATTCATAGTTCAGATCTCATGTGTTGAGGTGCAAACTTTTACGCTCTCTAGAATCAACAACACATCATAATGTGCCTAGCTATACCCTCTACACCTCTGGATGTTGAAGTTGCAGAAAGTACATCCCACGCGAAGAATGTTGCCTTATCTACTGACAGCGCTGATGTTAACGGTCAGCAGGCAAACAATTTAGGAACACCAACAGCCAGGCAGTGATTTGAGTGGCGGAACACACTTCAGCAGTACCAGCTGTAAAAATAATGGCAACCGCTATGCCCGATCAGTTTGTTACCATGTCACTAGCAATGGTTGTGATTTTTCAAAGGCCGAGACGGCCTGTCCTGCATATCAGTGGTGTCAGCCATATACTAAAGATGAGGTAGAGCGCTTATTCGTCTTCTGCGCATGTACCCAACATTGACCTACCCCACAGGAACACAACTGTCAAAGTCACATGGTCAACAATGATGAAATTGTTTGTGTACATCTTAATTTTTAAATGACATGCACTGATATACGAATAAAATACTTTTACCAATTTGAATTTAATCAAACTGTATTACAAATTGGTTAGATGAAGCATAAAAACATCTCAAAACATTTGTTTACAAATAAGTTTTCTAGCCTAACATCCAAAACATGCCGTTTTCGCAAGACGTGTTGGCAGAAAAGCACTTCAACGTTGGGACACGAAGATTGGTTGTGCGCAACCAGCGAGATCGGTCTACCTAATCTATAGTCTATGGTCTCAGCAAGAAAGGTGTAGCCTCTAACCCAGATACAGAAACAACTCTCATTAGTTACTCACCAGCAGCATACTGTAAGAAAATGAAGGGACGCTAGTCAGTAATCTCAACAGCTGACAGTAAAAAAACATTATATAGTTAAGGTTGTCTTCTGCGCATGGGCCCAGCTTCACTCACCTATTTCCAGTACAACTGTAAAAGTCGCGTGGTCAACAATGATGAACGAGAACGAGTTTGTTTACATTTGAATTTTCAACGCACCAGTCCTTTAACATGAATAAAATACTTTGACCAACTTGAATATAATCTAGCTGCACTAAAACTAGTTCAAAGTAAGTGTACAAACACCTCAAAGCACTGCTTACATGAACCGTGTTCTAACCTCAAATCTCATCCACGATGTTTATGATTGTGCTATTGGCAGAAATGCAGTCCAATGCTGGAACACTGAGAGAGATTACTGCGCAGCTCAGCGCGCACACTCTAAGCCACATTTCTTCTCATGTGCACGCGCATGTTGAAGATGCTTAAAGGCGGTTCACGGTAAAGTGAGCACTTCTGAGGCCGTAGTTACTTCTTCCTTTCAGCCATCTTTCATCCTTTAACCACGTTCTTAAACAAATATTGTCATGAAAGTAATAAACGCAGTGTGTATATTCCACTGCGCTCGGAAGTTAACATCTAAGGCTACAATAAAATATATTTATTGACTATTATTCTAAATGAGAAGGCTTTCATAATTGCTCTCTTTACCGTGAATAGCCTATAAGAAACTGAATGGAATGTATATTGTTCGTGTCTGGACATATGAAAACCTTTTCACTAACATAGTCACAAAAATCATCTCCATCCATAAATACTATGAAATTAGTATATATTACCATCGCTCCACCTTTTACAAAATAGTTTGGTTACACTTATCGACTTATTATCTAAAATAACCTCAACGTACAGTTGCGAATGAATGTGGTTGTCACGAGTGCACAGAGAGCGCAGTGAGTAACCGCGAGAGCGAGAGCACGGGAGAGCGCTCTCTGGGCGAATTGAGACACGGCCTCCGGGCACCCTCTCGTACCCTCTCTCGTGCATACGCCATAACTACGTCACATATTTCGGAGGAGGTAGTCGATGACTTCTCCTCCTCCCCTTCCCCGTCGCACGACTTTTCAACCATGCATGGGGTTCGTCCCCTTGGGTGGATAGACAGTGGCAAGTCACTACTTTGTTTGTACGATGTATTTATAACTTACTGCTTGCCTTATTATTTCTAAACAAAGTTATGTTTTAATTATAGGTATTTACTTGATTAAAAGCAACAATACTTCAATAATATATGCTTTTATTTCATTTATTTATTTTTCAAAGTAAGACGTACAGTCCCTAAAACCAAAACTAATCTCAGTGTGTGTGAACCATTGCGGCAGTTTCGTTTCTAAATACATGGGGTGTGTCATGTGTAATACGCTGTCTTTCTAATTACTTGTAAAAAAAATTAATTTTTAATTTAGACTGTTTAGGACACTTTTATACATTGCATTGCCTTTGCAAGCAAACATTTAATATCCTGTTTCCTGAAATGTTTATCTCATATTTTTAAAACCTTGGACTACATGAAAATTAGAGTGTGGTATTCGTGCATAACCGCACGCACAAACTTACATCACACAATTCACACAGTATGAGTGAGCGACAGAAATATATATATAATAACTAATAATGTAAAAATAACGTGGTTATGGCTACAGACAACAGAAAGTTTGGGACTGCCGCCATCTCTCCCTCTCCTCTCCACTGAAACAAGTCGATGCGGGGGCCACGGTGGCTGGGCGGTTAGACTGCTCGCCTCCTACCAAGGTTTTCTATGGGATCTCCCGTTTCCTCCGCGCTCGCATTGCTCCATTCTCACCTCATCTCACCCTCAAGACCTCGTTGCTAAGAGCCGCCCAAATCTCTCAACTCAACTCAACAAGTCGATGCCTATGTTACAGAGACCAAACACACACTTGCTGTCTGGAATGGTCACAAAGTAAAAGAAAGCGAGAGAACCAAACTGTCTAAACTCGCCGCCTCTCTCCTCTCTCGCGCTCTCTGGCACCCACTTTGTTCATTTACAACTGCAGGATAAGTCAAAGTATTGCAAATACCTAATATTTCAGAGTAAAGTATTTATTTGAATCGTAGTTTGTTTATTTGATAATGAGAAACATTTTTGCAGTAACAAGTGTTTATTACGTATGCTAAGAATATTTGGCCATCTTTCAATTTTGCGTATAAACAACTGCTTTAAATTTGAAACAGCTCACTTTAAAAATCCACAATCACCCTAAACATTCATGTGTACTCTCTTTATGCTTTTTTAAAATAAAAAATAAAGTACATAGTACTAAATAGAGAGCGCAAGAGCTCCAGAGGCCGAAGCACAAAAAAAAACTGTTATTTCGCTATGTAATTGGTAGAGACCGGAAAAATTCGCGAGTTCAATGACCTGCAGGCTAGACTCTACAGTCTTATGTATAAATATGCCGCTATTAAATGCACATTAGTTGTTTGTTGTCACTGTGGAAGGCGGCGATTGGTTAGAGCGTCGTTTCAAATTTAAAATCAATAAAATAAAACAATTATGAAATAAAATTGTTATTAAACTAAAATTGTGTCATGGGAAATACCTATTTCTAGAATATTCCAACGACTTACTTTGTGAAGTAGTTATTGAGTTCGGTACACATTTGTTTATTCCAGTGATCTCGCTTGGATTTGTATTCAAACGTTTCAAACATGCAAAAATAATATGGGCATGATTTGGTATTTGGTATTTCGTAATTTGTCAGCTTCGAAGTTGACAAAACGCAAATTACAAAAATATGTAATCGATTTTGTTGACAAAATAGGGACCTGCGACCATTTTGTTAACCAAAAGTTTCAATTGGAACCGTAGAGGGGAAAACGGGATAGCGTAGGTGGATAGAATTTTATGCAAACAAGTGCTTTGAGATGTTTGTATACTTCCTCTAATCAATTTTTAATGCAATAATATTAAATACAAATTGGCAAATATGTTTTACTTAAATTAAAGGTCTTATCTTTTGATAATTAAGATAAAAATAAACACGTTCATTTTTGCTAACCATATGACTTTGACGGTTGCGTTGGTGTGCGGCAGGTCAGTGTTGGGTACATGCGCAGAAAACGACAATCGATGTACTTCTTTAGTCTATGATTGGAACACGGCCTCAGTCTCAAATAACGTCAATATAATAAAAAAAAATTTGTATACCACATGCGCATGCGCGGTAACCATGTCTGTCCTGTCGATCGCTTATTCGTCTTCTGCGCATGTACCCAACATTGACCTACCCCAAAGGAACACAACTGTCAAAGTCACACGCTCAACAGTGATGAACGAATTCTTACGTGAGATTAGTGTTTAACCAATATGATACGAAGAAAAATGTACAGGTTTTTTTTTAAAGCAACCCATGTGCGTAAAAGAGGAGCTCAAGAGAAAGAAAAGAATAACTCAAGTCTCCACGTAACCCAGTGTTTTGTCTTTTCTGTGTCGGTCTCTTTCTAGAAATCGCGTTCATAAAACCTGAAATTTTATAATGGCTGACATTTGATCATTACTACCACGTTAAAAAATAAAGAGTTTAAGAAAAGGTATTTCTTGGAATGGCAACGTAAGAAAACAGTCATAAAGTTAGCGAATCAGAGGGTCATAAAAAGTCCAGTGTAAGCTTGAAACTTCTCCACGGCACTGTAAAAGGTTTACGACCTACAGGTACAGTACCTACTCAAACTACAGCTGAGCGCAGAACAGTCGAGATATGCTCATTACTAAACTTTGCACAAAATGTTTATTCCCTGGCATTTTTATACATTAACTCATTCGTAGTAATGTTTCTTTCCTGTGGTAAAATAAATGCTTAACGCCAGAAACAGTATTGAATAGTTTTCCAATATATTACACAGAAAAAAATTATAATAAAAGAAATACAATCAGTTTTGCCAAACAATGTTTGTACATAGCCTAGAAGACACTCTTACAATGGGATTAAGTAAAATGCCCAAACCTATATGTTTGCGCCAAATATCGTCGTGTGCTCCAGGTGGCAAATCACTTTGTTACCAATACATGCCAAACTCATTTGGCTAAACAATGTTACTACAGAGAAAGTATATCTTTAGGCTAGGCATTGCGTTTTGATACAACAAATGTAAATTCCTACAATTATTTATGAAATTACGCACGAAGACAATTGCAAATATTCACGTGTCTGATGCGCAATACCAACTGTTTAGTGAACAATGCTGTGAAAGTCGCAAACCATTTACTCAGTTACAAATTACAATTGATGATTTTAAATTAGCAAAAAATATATCATTTAAACTTAATGTTTGTAATGTAAAATGTATAATGGCAGACGAAACAGCAATAACATATAATTCACTACAAAAAAATATATATAACAGAGTACATTCTCTCTATTTTATTCAGAATTAAAAAAAAAAAAAACAATGTTTTGTATTCTGACTTATGGCACATTCTATATATGACAAAATACGTCCGGTGCGGGCAGTGGCAGTAAGCTAAAACGACGACTACAGCATCAAGAAGACACTGAAGGATTTTGAGATGGCTATGATGGGCGTTGCTTCCAGGGTCTGTAGCTTCGTCGCCATCCATCCATGAAGCTAGAGTGCTGTACATGCGGGAAGCCGGGACATCTGAGATTCTACTACTACTTACAGCAGCTGTATCACACAAGCAGCAACGGGAATATAGTCAGCGAGAATCAGGTGAGAGAACTACCCATTCGGGAAACTTGTAAACACCTTGTAATGACGCAATATTCATAATTTTTCGGGACACGGGTGTAAAATTCTTTCGTGTGTATGAAGCTTTGGAAAGCGTCGTAATATTTTTATCGGGTTCAAGTTTAAAGCCATGGTGGCTCGTTTCCCGTGTTTGTTTATCCGGCAGACGTGTGCGTTTGTAGGTTATCGGGAGGACGTCTGCTTGTTACGTTTTATCAGTAGTCCGGTTACAGTTTCGTTTCGAACTTTGGTTTTTTGGGAAGCGTCAGCATTAATTAGATTAGTTCGTTTCTGTGGATCAGGCAACGTCGACAAGTTTTAGTTCCTTCGGCGCAGTTTTAATGCGTCAACAAATTTTATACGAAACGAGAGGTTAGTTTATCTGGATGCGTTGACAGTTTTAGTTCCTCCAGCGCAGTTTCAGGCAACGTCAACAAGTTTTTGTTGTACGACAAGTTCGTTTATGTTGACGGCGCAGGATTAGTTTGTGCAGTCAGTTACGATAACGTTGTGGAGAGCATGCAGTGGCCAGGCCATTATCTCTGGAGAGGGGGGTGATAGGCAGCACAAAAGAGGCGTCTGTCTATCGCCCTTTAAGCAGTCTTATTCAAGTCAGTCAGGGAGAGTCACTTCACGTCGCCCGTGAGGGCAGGTCAGGGCAGTTGTCAGAAGTAGACTTTATTATTTCATTTCTCAGCCGGTGTGGGAGGTAGCAGTAGTTATTATTTCTTCGGGCTAATTTTCCGACACATGAATAAACTGTAAACGACTGTGACACTGTGGTCTGTACTTTTATATGTAATTTTAAAGGTTCGTACTCTGCATACTGAAACTCCGTCTGTGAACTGTGAAACTTCAATAGTTAAATAAATATAGATATATCAAAATACTCTGGAACTTCTTTCTTAAGTAACTAGCGTCCAATTTACCGAGTCTCGTGTTTCTACCTCTGAGCAAGCCGTTGCATTATTATAAATAACTAGTGTAACAAGTGCCGAACGTTAAAAGATGGCGCCCACTTGTGAACCTGAAATATTATTATAAATATAACTTAACGAGCCGCCGAAGCATTACAATATGGTGCCCACCTGCGAGGCTTCAATATTTTAAATATTGATTAACGAACTAACGAGGCGGAACATTACAACCTGTATTGAAAAACAAAAGTCGGCAACTGCTGGAGGGAAGGTCCCAATGTTCGTAGAGGTACATTCAGTGAAATAGGCTTCAGATGCCAATTTGGAGGGAGGGAGCCTATCTGTTGTTCGTTGTTAGATGGTCGTCGAAACAGGGGCGATCATAACAGTGGTAAGACCAGACATCCTCAGTCTTTTCCCCAGCGATATCGCCCAACAACAGCATTGAAGAGTGATTTGACTACAGTAAAAGGTGAGACCACGCCAGTTGGAAGTAAGAGAAGAGTGTACGCATAGAGCATATTTACATAGCAGAAATAGAAGACGAATGTCTTTGGGACTCGATTTACTATGTAGTCTGGCAGGCTGTATCGTTATTCGACTTGGGTTGCTACAGGTATGCAGAATGCAGAACCGAGTTGATGATGTCAACAAAGCAGGATTTGACCTCACCAGTGAGCTGACCAGTTATCTGTTGTCAGCCTGCTGTGCTACCTGCGTCTAGTGAAATTGTCACGGAAAATTTGTCAGATTATTGGGTCTAATTGAACCAGCAGATAAACGTGGTATCCTGCCAGGCCGTGCCGTTATAGTAAGTACTTTGGTCTCTTCAAATTCTGACAGTTTGCCAGTTCGAATGATTAGTTTGTCGGACAGTGCTGTTAATCTTTAGGAGGGGTCCAGGGTAGGGGTTTGCAAGCACACCACACAGGTACTTTCATATGTTCCTAACGCTTCCAGACTAAAACAAATCGAATATCGTCTATCAGAGGTACTGGAAGAACTGTTGGCAAGAACAAGAGAAAATCTCAACCGGTGACAGAAAAAGGCTGTTTATAAATCACTGCAGAGAAATCACCGTTACTTTTCCTGTGGACAAATGACCTTGGAAGGACTAATGCAGCCTGCCACCACATTAACAAAGGAAATGCCAGGTCCATAGACTAATCACAAGACTGCGGCTCCAAAGTACGGCCAAACTTCCTAGCCAGTCAGGCGCTCAATAGCAAACCTACTTGTCGGTTTCGGATGCCACGTTTTTTGCACCTCTATTAAATTTTAATATTTTTTCATTAATATGTATAATCCTACATACATGCCAAACAGTATAATCATAAAATTAATGTCATACCACATTAATTTTTTAAAAGTGTCTGCAGGAGCCCTGATTTGCCCCGTCTTCTGGGCGATCACTGTTATTTAACTACAATAAAGGGCAAGACCACATCTTTCAAAGGCAAAAAAAGGGTACTCTTAAAGCTCATTAACCTTAGCATAGAGCACGGTATTTATATAGCAGAAAGAGAGGACGACTGCCTTTTGGGTCTTGTTGTTGGTGGTGAGTTGAGTTGAAAGATTTGGGCGGCTCTTAACGACGAGGTATTGAGAGCCGATGAAGGTGAAATGAGGTGAGACTGGATCAGCGCCTGAATGCAAGGGCGGGGAAAACGGGATATTCCCGAGAAAACCCGCCGACCAGTGACATCGTCCAGCACGATTCCCACTTGCAAAAACCCGGGAGTGGCTCGGTCGGAGATTGAACCCGGTTTGACTTGGAGGGAGGCGAGTAGTCAAACCGCTCAGCAACCGTGGCCCCGGGGTCTTCTTGTGCTGCGTAAGCTGAGGTGCTGTATCGATACTCGACTGGGGGTGTTACGGGCAGACAATACTGAGTTGGTAGTGTCAATCGACAAGATTTATCTCCGCCAATGAGCTGCCCAGTAGTGTGTTATTAGTAGACTGTGCTCGCTGCTTCTAGCGAAATTGTTCTTCCCGGCAGATGCCAGGGGAAATTTGTCAGGTTGTTGGCATTTTTGAACCAGCCCAGAAAGCTGTCGTTCTACTAGATGGTGTCATTTATCAAGGATTGTGGTCTCTTCAAACTCGGACAGTTTGCCAGTAAAGATGATTAAATTATCTTACAGCGCTATATGTCTTGAGGAGGGGGCCACGATAGGTGTTTGCAAGCAGGCCTCACAGGTACTGATGTTTCGATGTCACAAAATACCGAATATCCCTCACGAGATACTCTGGGGGAAATGTTAAGAACAAGAGGTGACAAGAGAAAGCTGTCTCAGAATTACTACATAGAAACGGGTGCTTTCTCCTGTGATCCGAATGACCTTGGCAGATCTAATGTTGCATGCCATCATATTGCCACAAGGGATGCCAGGCATAAAGCAGCCAGCAAGGCGACTACCGCTAGCCTAACATGAGAGGGTTGACAGTCTTCCATGGTCTTTTCCCATTGCGATTGTTAAAAAAGAAAGACGGCTCTGTGATATTTCGTGTTGATTATCACCAACTTAATAATGTGACAAACAAAGATTTTTATCCACTCCTGGATAGACGACACACTGAACATCCTAGCAGGTTCGCAGTGGTTTTCTACTTCGGTCATGAAGAGCGGGTACTGGCAATGCGAGGCGGAGTGCTCCAAAATTATGTTTATAACGTGCGTGACATTTTTAAAGTACTCAAAAACCCTTGTCCGAAGTATGTGTTCTTTTCGTAGAACAGCACATTGGACGCACGTTTAATAGTTTTTTTTGGAATAACGTGTATTTCAAACACACTGCAACGCAGTTCAAGCGCCAGGTAGGCGGGAGACAGCGAGGTCATTAGAGACGGAGGAATCTGCTCAGGAAAACAGGAAAGGGGAAGGAATCGTCCATGGCCTGTAGTAAAGAACCGCCCCAGCATTTGCTTGGAGAAATTCCGGGAAACCATGGGAACCCGAGATCAGAATGGCGGGACCGGGATTCGAGCTGGAGGTCCTTCCGAATGCGATCCCGAAGGTTTACCACTCTGCTAACTCACTCGGTGGCAAAAAGGGGAAGGGGGTCAGTAACCAATTAAAAAAAAATATATATATATACATATATATATATATATTTGTTTGATTTCAAGCGGTGGCCTTAATTTTTTCTCATGCAAAAGGAATTATAAAATTTCGAAATAGGTGTCTGTCTGACTTTTAGGCATGCAAACAGAATGAAACAAGGTTGGGTTGACAAATTAGAGACCGGAATTATATCACAGAAAAAAACAGGGACTCAAAATGAGCGTTCGACTATCACTGATAACCCCACACCAAGAACTTCGTCGTGATTAAAACTGCCATAAATAATGTATATTTAATGATCTAAAAATTCATTCTGTGTATGGAATGCAGGTATAGGCCTGTATGCAAACGATATTAAATTAATATTCATGTAAAATAAAGCCTTATTTCCTTTACTTTCAACGTAGGTCTAACCGACTTGTAAATTTCAGAATTTCAGAAACAATGTTTTCGGGCAAGAGAATAAAAATGGCTTCTTCCTGATAACGTAAAATATTCAGAGGATGATCTCTGGAAAGGAGTCGTTTTACTAGGTAAGTAAAACATGAAACATTCTGTTGTGAATGCTACTATTTATTTATGCCATACAATGTGAATTAAAAATAAAAAGTGCAAGTAGTTCAAACTACCAAGTATACAATTTTCAGGTAGGTTACATACCTTTATATTGTAGTATGTAAAAAAAAAAGTGCTCAACAAGTGTATACTGTATAATGTATGCTTTCAATTATCTGAGTAAAATAATTTGCGTCTGCCTATCTAGAGTTTAAAAAAAGAGAGAGCATGTTAAGTGCTTCTCGCAACTGGCATATAGCTTTAGCAACGCCACAGTCACCACAGCACTAGCTTCGAAAGATCAGCTAGGGTCTCCCCTTCATGCGGTTAAGTAAAAAGCTGCCAGAAATGGCGGGAAGGGGAACAAATATTGCCACAAGTGGTAAACATGACGACAATAAAGATAAGGAATTTGTGTACAAACATTGTCTGGAATCACGCCCGCAAGCTAGGAGATGCAGTGCGCAGCTGTACCAGGGCAGAGAAAAACATTTCCTAGTGTGGATAAAAGTAGCAGAACAAGATTTGGTGGCCAAAATCTCATGCCCGAACATATCGTCCAATTATTTATCTTATGTCACGTTAAGTTATATGCAATATATTTGCGGTTAGTTAAACAATTTTTTTTGTATTACTGAATAGTTTCCTCTTTCTGCAGTTTTTGTTTTCTTCCTGTACATTTTAACACTAAAAAATATCATGACCCTAGTTGTCTTACATGCGTTGAGCAAATGACATTGTATGATAACACAAACAGAAATATACGCAAAACTCAATTTGATTTGTTAAATAATTTGTTGCCAACTTAACCTGGAGCCTACATGCTACTGTGCACTGTAGCATCCTATATGTAGTTATGAGCAGTGATTTTTCTCAAAGATTTGTTCCAAAGTGCTTACTACTGTGAACGGCCTACAACTATTGCATCAAAGCGTACTAGTATTAGTTGCGTAGTCAAGGGACAAGGGTCAGGGGGCAAAAGTCAAGGGTCTTGGAGTCAAGGGTCGCGTGTCTTGGGCTTGGGTCAAGTTTCATGGGTCTTGGGTCAAGGATCTTGGGTCTTGTGTCTAGCGTCAAGGGTAAAGATTATTGGGTTTAGGGTCAAGGTTCTTGGTTCTTCGATCTTGAGTCAAGGGTCGTGAGTTTTGGGTCCAGGGTCAATGGCCTTGAGTCTTGGGTTAAGGGTCTTGAGTCTTAAGCCTGGCTCCTGTGCCGGGTGTCAGTTTTGTTCCATTGAAAATACATTGTGGCAGACTCCCCATAACTATTCTACCGTCACGTCATGAGTATTCCTTTGTTTCCTCTAAGCGCAGCCTCTGTGGAATGTGGTACGCAACTTTGGGTACCTGCACTTTTTACATCACCTCTACATCAAATGCAGAGCGTCAACGTCGTATTGTACTATACAATGCAGCACAATCGTGCCGGAAGGCATCACGTAACGGGTTTTTGTGAACCCTTATGAGTCCCAATGACTGTGGCGGATTTTAACAATCTGTTTATTAGACTGGTACATTGTGATACTTTTTTGAATTTGTCTTAACGAGCTTCATTAAACATTTGACGAAAAGATATATGGTACCATTTAAAACTGATGTTAGTACTCGTATCTCACTAATAGATAATGCTATGAGGCTGACTCCACAGCAGTATTATTTCCCCTTTCCAGTTATACAACCTTTGTGTGAAAGACTTTTTCATGTGAAGCCCCGGTACGGAGTTATTGTGGGTGGTCAAGATAAATGGGACAACCTGTATATCAGAAGTAACTCGCACACAAGTATAGCATATATTTGCCATTTATGGATAAGAGGGATATTAGGGTATCTGGATAAGCGGATTCACACGTTCGCAGATCACGCCGAACAAAGAGATCTGATGGTATCAATAGAAAATCGGAGTGTTTCTCGCCGCTTCTGTTATATCCGCGTTGTCTGTGTACGGTTGTCACCATCTTCCATGCAGACGACGCCGATGTTACCAACAAAAGGAAATTAAAAAATATCTATTACTGGGAAATTTCAACATTCTCATGGCGCAGCTAATTTTAAAAGGAAAAAGGAGAGAAAGCATTTTTTTTTAGGAACCTGTTCGGCAAGCCAAACAAAACTTGGTATAGTCCATTCACGGTTACTTCCAACTTTTCTGAAGCCTTGCTGAAGTTCTACTTTCAGGATTTTCCTCCTCCTCATGCAAACAAAGCTCAACTAAGTCTAGAAAATTACACCAAAGGGACTACGCGAATTATTTCTTACTACGCAGTACCAACACACCTATTTTCTCTCAGTTTTATTCATATTAATTGTATATTAAATGTTATAATTTATAGGTAAAATATTGGCAAAACATCCATTTAACCAAAAATAAGATAGTTTTATGTTAACAGAAGTATGAAATGCGTGTGATACATGATATATTCAGGAAGAAACCAAACGCGTTTGGCATGGGGTGATTTTTCAAAGGTTTGGTTCAAAGAGTGTGATGAAACTGTGAATGAACTATATTATGGATACGCAGATAACGTAGAGATCACAAAACTTATTCACGCTAAACGGATAACTTTTTAAGGCCTTCTCAACATGCATAGTAACTTTATTGTGGCGTCAGACGTTAACTTTTAAGACTAATCAAATGTATACTGCGTGTTTGTAAGTCACATGGTAGTGTTTATACTAACCATCGGCATAAGGGTACAAATTAGCTGAAAGAACAAACCAAGCAGGGCCTGAAAAAGTGCTCACTTTACCATGAATAGCCTATAGTTGTGCAGATGTGTGAACTGAAATCTGCTCAGCTGTCTCTGTCTGGCCGGCGTGATCTGAGAGCGCGTGCATTCGCCTTCATATATGTAAGAAGCGATAGTTAGCATAAAGTTAGCTCGCCGCACGACGGCGCCACGTACAAACGGAGGCTACTAAACAGCTACCTCATATAGAATCAGAAAAACTGGCTCCAAAATGTAGAGAAAATTATCGTAGTTTAATTCCGTAAGGTGGTCGCACAACTGGTGTTTGAAATGCATTGCAACGCGCCTGAAAAAAAAAACTTTTTTTAACGAAACTATTAAATGCGCCCCAAGTAGGTTTATCTACGAAAAAAAGCACATTCCACACGATGACATCTCGCACATTGTAAATATTTTTCATGTCCTCCAACATAGCTAAAAAATGATTTTTCAGCCTGCTGTATCTCAAAATATACGAACCGGATACATGGTGTAGGCATGTGTTGGATTTTGCTACAAAGTCGCGTCCAATAAAATGATAGAGGCACAGTTTAAATTCCAGAAGTTCACCGATAACGACGAAACCACTCCGCGTCAACTGAGTGGCTTGTGCGTATAGGCGATACCGCTTTACATACGCCGGTCGGCGTCAACCGGGGCGCTTAATCAATTTTTGCTTCACACAAACGTACCCCTTACTAGGTAACCGCCTTGAGGGGTCAGTTCCCACAGTCTTGGATTTATAAATTTTTTGGTGTAATTTCTTTTACAGAAGATATAACTAATTGTTTGCACTGTAGCATAGCCTATAACACTTTCTTGCTCTACTAATTTTTAAACTGTGACAGATGGGAAGAAATAAGTGGTTATTTCTTGTGGGCGATTATATAAATGATACTAACAACAGCAATCAAGTAATAACAGCATTGAAATAAACACAGTCTATTTAAAAGTACTATCAGGGTAAGCTACCAACATCTCTCACCACCGTGGAAAAAAAAAAAAAGGGGGGGGGGGGGGAGAANGGGGGGGGGGGGTGAGAATTTTTTTTCCTTATCCGTCCGGCCTTGGCTATTTTTTGTGTTAAGTTTTAACATTTGACACTGTAAATAAGTTGCAAGTTGCGCATAACTTCAGCAGTCGTGTAAGTATGCTGTTAACTGAAATTTAATTTCTAGCGTGAAGAAACTATTTTTATACCTTAATAAATCGCTACTCTTAGTTTGCACACCCAACCCTCCTAGGTTATGCAGATGGGCGTCCGTGTCCTCAGTTACAAAGAATTCCATCGCGAGAACGGTAGACTGCATTATACATATGCACACACATTCATATATATATTTTTTAATTAGGCATTTACGTACATTCAAAGTCATAAGTAGGGCATTAATATAATGCTCAAATAATCCTATTTCTGTCTGGTGAAAACTCACATCTTTAAAAGAAGGGAGTGGCTAAATGAAATTGCGTACGGGGGCAAGTAATTTTCCGCAAAGTGACTATTCGTAACACGTGTATGGAATTAAATAATTAAACCATATATAATTTTTCCCCCGGAAACATACATTTATTTTAACATCTGCTGAAAGAAGGTGCAAAGAGGAGTTCATTGATATAGCATATGCATTTGAACGTAACACAGAAACGCCAAGAAATAATGTGCAAATATGAATACGTTAGGTGGGCCGGTAGCATGGGGCAGTGGACCTGTACTCACAGCTGTAAGCAAGCAACACGCGCCGTGACTCATCCTGACGGGACCGCTTCCTAATAGAGGCGCAACACCAGTCCCCATAATCTGTTATGGTAAGTGGTATTGCAGTGTGTGGTTGTACGTACGCAATAAGTTCACGAATGAAGAACAACTGGACGCTCTATTTATTTACAGTGCGTGTGGCAGAAATGCCAAGCAAGCCGTTCAAATGTATGGTTAGAGGTATTCAAATTAAAAAGGCGGATCCTTGGGAAGAAATTGCGGCATATGTAGGAAGACCTGTCGCAGAATACAAAAGGTGTCTTAATATAATGTAATTTATTGATATCAGACTTGCACTCACATTGCCCGTCTTCCCTTCGCTGCGGTGCTCTCCTTTGTCCAATATCGTATTCCGTTCTCCTCACCCTATTAGGTAAGCACTACGCTGCTATAAGAAAGCGGTCCCTTGCCAACATTGAGGAGGTGTAAATAATGCAGACGGCTCGGCGCCCATGAGGTTATATATAAATTTTTTCCTTTTAATTTCACGGCCGTGAAACGTAAAAATCATTGTATTTCAATAGGTTATCACACTGTCAATTGAGCATTTTCCTTCTATATCTTCACACATAGTTCTGTCTTGCTATTTCTCGTTTAGTGGCAGTTTCATTGCCAATAGCTTTCCATGGCTCACGAAACTAATGTTAACATTTTACATTTGAACAGTTTGTATTTAGTTAATTACTGTCGCTGCTGAGTCAGCCGCCAGCGATTCCCCTCGCCGTACATCTACGACAGTCGCTTTGCAGGCTGGCCGCACGCGCGTGTCGTGACGACGGCGAACGGTACCTCTGGCGGAGATGACGCATCTCTGGGCGACGTGACACCTCGTCGTCACTCTGACGCCTTCCACTGTCCACTCTGACGCGCGCCGTGCCCCCCTTCCCCCTTCACTGCTGAGGCTCTATTCTAAGTTTTTCGAGACGCAGCTCCCGTTCGTCAAATAAAGATTTTAATATTTCCGCTGTTTGGTATTCTAAGTTGAAGATGACTTCTCGATTATCGTGTGAAAACAATCAAAGAGCATCCAACAGCTAACGTGTTGTCGAAAGCAGCATTTCCGATCGGTGGGCTCAGTTTCAACATGGCGAGTGAGAATCATGGCGACCGTATTTATTGCAAATGGACATAAACATTATGGCTGTGGCCTTCTTAAACGTAGTACATAACACGTAAAAAAATATAATACACGTGGAACATTATTAAATGCATCTAACTGTATCAATACATGTTCGGAAGTATGGACGTTATATTAAGTTATCTCGAATCTATTTCGGAAGTGTAGAAATAGTCGTGTGGATATGTCGCATGGCTGCTAGAACTTCGGAAAAATATGTTTTGGGTTCGGAGCTCGGCTATAGATTAGAGCCTTTAATGGCTCACTTCATAGTAGAATCGGTAGAAAGGGCTTTACACAATAAAACAAAACTTAAAAAAGAGTTAATGGGCCCCGAGAATGTTTTTCCCTCTGCAAATTATATCTGTAACAGTAGCACTTTATTACACGCAATGAAAGTCCACACATGTAACTACGACTGTACGATTTAAATTTTCTCTTACGTCTTAAGGAAACTGCGCAAGTAAACTCTTAAACATGCAATCTTTATTTTTATTTTTTGCCAAGTTATAAGTTATTTTTTTGTTTGACTACACCTAATATGAAGAAAACAAAGCCGCGCGGGCTTAGATAATTGGTTTTGATCTTTTCTGGCTAAAAAGTCGTATTCCCAGAATATTTATTTGCTGAGAAGGCATAAACTCGTAAAGAATGAATATGCTGTTGGCCACAGATAAGGTAACGCAATGCTGATCTTCCCAGACCTAAAAGCTCTGCTGCTGGCCTTTTACGTTGCCAACATATCTCCTAAACAGATGGCTGTCATATTGCTAAGCGAGAACATTTGCTGTTGGAGGAGCGAGTAGAAGCACTCCACACCATCACGGAGCAGACTAATAAAGTGGGAAATAGTTAAAGGGTAAAAAAGGGGGCTGTCATTACGGCGGGCGACGGAGAAATCCACATGCCCTCTTGCTCCAGCTGTCAGAACGGAATGTGCATACCAGCGACGGAAATGATGAAAAATGTCGTTGGTCCAGTTATCGCATTATAGAGACGGCGGAATGACAGTGCGTTAAATACACTAGAAAATAAAATTGAGCTATTCTCTTTATTTTATAAAATCTGAACCCATTTAATGAAACCTGTGCCTAAGGAAAGTCAACCTGCCAACGTATTTTGGCACACGCAGTTTTAGCAGTTAATTTATTATTAAAATCTGTCTCCATAATAATTACTGTACGTTAATTTTTATTCTACGAGCATAGTACTAAACTACAAAATGACCATAGCATCTCCTACAACAGTGTTCTTTCATTTTACTTCTTTTTCGTATGATGACTTGCAAACAATTACCATACTCGTAAATTACGCAGTTTTTTTTTTGCCCGGCTTGTGTGACAATGGCTGTAGTTAACTAAACGAATTAATTTACTTAACTTATAGTAATACATTTTCTCTAGACATTCATTTTTTCACTTTCACAGCATTTCCCGTTTTCTCACATTTGTTGAAATCCTTTTTACGCCTTGCCAGCCTTTCGAAAACAACAGTACTGGGAGATTTTCTCACGCTGTGTAAGGCAATGAATGTCGCGAATGCCAAAAGAGAAATAATTTTCCCGTAACAATGTTGTCACAGTTGTTACAGGTTAATTTTGAAGGTTAAGCTATCAGCAGGTGTCTGTGTGCACAAAAGTAATCCCACGTGTAACAAGGTTTGTTGGGGGTCCAAGTTCGCGGTTTTTTTTAAGACACTTATTTTGAATACTTAAAAAATCTTGCATAATAGCTCAAGATTTTGTATTTAATTAAATTATTTTTTTTTAGTACCAGCAGTGAAGAAAGTGAATTTGGCTACACGCACTCAGTATAGTGATCACGGTAATTCCATTATTTTAGTCTTGTTTGAATGACGGCATAAACGAACATGATTCAGTTGCATGTGCTCCAAGTCAATACAACAAATTACATTCCAAAGACCCGCATCATAACAAAAAATTATAATCTCTGCATGTGAGCAATGTGAGAATATTCACATTTCAGGAGGTTCCAGTGTGCTTTGTGTGGCGCAATGGTCGTTAGGCGGAGCGGGTCGGAGTGAAAAATAGACCCCCCCCCCCCTTTTTTCCCCATTCCAAAAAAATGGATACTTATTTTAATAATATATAGTAATATAATTTTACTTTACTTGATTACAAGTTTTTGAAACGTATCTTAATTTACAATAGCACAGTAACCAACAAATAAAAAGGAAATTAAGAAGATTGAATGTTCCCAGGGTTGCCGCTAACTTTGTCAAGGGCGCCGCGCTGAGAATATGGAAATGTGTCTACTCAGTCGTTAGAAGCGATAAAACGATAACATCCGCCCTTGCCAATTATTTTATTCGTACATAGATTTTTTTTTGCTGTATTAAATCATTAGTATGTACATCTTTATTATTACTAAACATTTCTCTACGTAAAATCTGATTTTCTTATGTAGGAAACGTGGTGGACGTTGCCGTTGGTTGGCGAGTTTACTCCACCCTTGCATTTATCCACTGATCTACTGCTCGACATCTATGATCGGACAGCGACGTGTCACTTGTATTATATGTACTACAAACATTTTTTTAAACAATTAAATGTGTTTTTGCTACATTAAAGTTTGGTGAGAGGAAGTGTAATAATGTGTTAAAGCAAATATTTATGTGAACAGTTTCTCTGAATAATTGTTTAAGCCATGTTTTTGAGAGGTTTGACGGCAAAACCGTCGTTCAGTGCTGAGACTCGGGGATTGGTTACCGACCAATTACACCAGCATGTGCACTCTGTGCTACGGTCTTAAAATTACACAGCTATATTCTGTTCATTGTTAACTGAGCACTTTTGAAATCAACGTTTGAAAAATCTTACTGCCCCTACCTGCATATACACTCATTTGAGAAAAAAAAAATGATCACCATGAACGAATCGCGCGAGTACAACTAGGGTTGCCAGTGTAGTCATAGCCCGACATATGTCCCATTTGCGTTTAATGCGGTTTGCTTGTGAGGATATCCCATTAGGGGGCATACATGTACCTCCATCATTCATAGCTGCAAGGCACCGAATACGACCTTAGTAGCAGTGCGAGTAACAGAGCCAAGTTCAGTGAACACGCAGCACGGGCCTCTCTGGCCTGCCTTCGGGATGTCAACATGCTCCCTTGGTCAGTAAGGTTCCCTGACCTCTCGCCCATCGAGAACGTTTGGTACAAGATTGGATCGAGAACGTTTAGGACAAGATCGGACGGCAACTTAGGGCAGCGGCAAATACGGCGGATTTTGAGGGTCAGTTACGCCAATCTGTGACAAAATCTTCCTATTTTGATGTTTTCTGTATACATACTGCCATAACCTGTACTTGTACTCACGTGCCCCTACGATGGCACCATCACGGTGATCAATTTTTTTTGCAAATGAGTCTATATAAAATATTGGGATGTGTTGAAAAATTCAAATGTAAACAACTTGTTCTTCCTTTTTGACGATGTGACTTTGAGAACAATACTGGCGAGGGGCGAGTCAATGTAGGGTAGATGTGCAGAAGAAGAAAATTGCGGGGAACATTGTGGGGACGGCACTGCTTTAGCGGCGGCGGCATTTCCTCCAGTGTCGCCGTGCGTCACGACGAGGAACAGGGAAGAACAGCGAGGCGAAGCGCTGGCAAGGCCGTGCGGAAAGGTTGCGCGGCCTGCGTCCAAGGTTACGACAGTCGCTCGCTTGTCGTGAGTCAGCGCTCTGCGGTTTGTTGCCGGGTTTGGCCAGCCTGCACGTCACAGGATACGCAACACTGTCGACACTCAGAGACGGGGATGGATCGACACACTTTTCTGCTACATGCGACGATACGTTTTCGCCCACACACCCCTCCTCTTTATTAGTAATCATCACAAATCAACCTCACAAAAAAAAATTACAATAATTTTTCTTGATTATTGCATGATAAAACCGTTAAGGTGCCGCTGACGCGGCGTCACCCACTGCTCGGCGCCCCACGCGGCCGTATGTTTCGCACGGGCTTTAACCCGTCCCTGCTCAGCGAGAGAGATTCGGCGCTTCTTATGGGGCGAAGAGAAGTGAGATGGGGTAACGGCGGAATGCAATGCTGTGGGAAGTTGGATAACCCCCGAGAATACCTACTCGACAACAGCAAGGTCCGCCACGTTTCCCGCATGCGAAGAGCAAGATGTGGCCCCGCCGATGATTGAGCACGGTTCGCCGAGGTAGGAGGCGCAAGAAGTAGGAAAAGGACAGTTCCCCATCAACTGGCTGCTGACTGGGGACCGGGGACTCACGGTGGCCATATTAGATTTACCTTTCCGCCCCCCCCCCAAGTCCCTTTTCCCCCTCAAATACGATTAAAATGGCCCAAATTCTCTTAAAACTTTCCCTTAAAACTAGCAAAATTTCCCGCAAAAATGTGTTTTGCACAATGCGACTGGCTTTTAACACTCGAGCGGAATCCGGCGGAAATTGCGCAAATGCCCGCTGGAGTGTGCAATCATTTACAATAATGCTCTGTCATTCCATGCCAGAATCATCAATCTTGTCTGAAGAATGTTCGAGTTCATTGCGCTGTCATGCAACTTCTTTCTCACCCACACCCATTCTCTCTCAACTGCTCTATCCCTTGGAGTTTTCTCATATTCCCGCTGGTCTCCTTTATTTTCTCTCTTGTGATTTCCTTTTTTAGTCTTGCGATCCCTCATTCCTTACTGTCTCTCTCCTGTCCTTTCTATTCATTGGAGGAAGGAACGTTTCGTCATGTTCCTTCCAGTTTCATTTATTTTCACCCTTTCCTCTCTCTTGCTTTTCGAGCCCTCCATTTTGGATGTTCCTCCAAAACTGTCATCTACTCCCACCCTGGTTTTCTCATATTCCTTCTGGTCTCCTTTCTCATGCATCCTAGTGAGGGATGGATACAATACTCTGTCATTCCACCTTGGTTTCTTCACATTCCTTCTGGTCTCCTTTAACCTGGCATCCTGGCGGGGATGAGTCTCATGCTCTGTCATTCCACCTGCACGACATGAAGCGAAGCCGGCCCAAGTACGCTAGCCTAGAGTCGCACTGCACGCGTATCAAGTACGTCCTAAGCCCACTTATAAGCATAGTTGGCTGAAATTTCCGAACCATTTAAGATAAAACCACCAAATTAATAACATAGGCATCACCCACGACGACGAAAAGGACCGTAGGGTCAAGTACGCCTTAAGTCATATTATTAGCATAGGTAGTTGACAAACATTTCCCAACCGCTGAAGCTATAACGGTCAAATTCATAGCACGAGTAGCACGACAAGGTCAATCAATGGCATCAGTAAGCCTTCGTATAAGCATAGTCAGCCAACATTATCCACTGCCGAAGCTACAGTCGCCAAATTAATATAACACACGCATCGTAATAATTATAAAAAAAAATTGTTATAAGCATTTAACAACCTGTATATGTTGCGCGAGCACGGAATGCTGTACGTCACATTAGTATAAAAAAATACTTTTGCGAAGCCAAGAAGCACAGGTGCGATAAGGACAACACTGCTACACACCGATGCAAACAGATATAAAACTAAAATCTAAAGGAAAACTGTTATAATCACTTACCAACAATCGCAAACACATATTACACAAGTGTCGGGTGCTGTACGCTGTGTTAAATGATGCTGGACATGACCATTGACAAGGCCTACCTGTTTAATACAACATAATATGAAACGACTTCCGTAAGAACCGACTGAAACGAAACCATAACATTCAGAATACAGTCAACACTCACATCACTAGCAGCGGAACACTTTCGACTTGGTCGACATCGTGCGATCAACTTACATCGTGAGAATCTGTAAGGCAGCCCAGGTGGTCGACCGGGAGTGCATTCACCGTGCAGGTCTCGGCAAGTCCAAGGGATGGTTAAGAACACAAGCAGAGAGAGAGAGAGAGAGAGAAAGAGAGAGAGAGATATGCACGCCTCTTTACGAGAGGAATCCAATTATACAGTTCAAGGTAACAATTTGTTTTGTTTAAAATAATATATACATGTACTTACTTATTTTGAATGTGTACCATTTATAGTGCTGGTACTATAAGTACATTACAAAACGAATTACCCATAAATCGCTCGCCACAAAGTTTTTATTAATATAGAAATATATATATATAGTTGTCAAACGAAAGATCTCGTGTCTCGAGAGAGAGACGAGATCTTTCGTTTGACAACTAAATCGACGCGTTAGCACATTGGAGTCGCGATGTATACTGCTCAGAAATATTTATTCGCCCACGCCCAACATGGCCGCCAGTTGCGGCGGGCCAGCACCCACCCATGTGCTGTGCCAACTCAAGGTCATGCTCGTATCGTCCCGATCGAACGAGACCACCAATCATATTATTAGCCACGAAGTTGCGGTGTTGGAATGGAACACCTTGCTAACATTACACAGGCGTTTCCGTCCCAGTACTCAATGTGTTGGTCTGATTTTAAGGGCGTTGGTCACTAAAATTTTGTCATTTTATACTTGTACGCTATACTGTTCAACTTCTAGACAATAATTTTTCCTGTGATCAGCACCCTTACAGACGAAATCACGTCAAAAATATGCCACACCGTGCCGGGTATTGTAAATGGGACGCCAGAACAGGAGACGCTAACGGGCAAATTCAGGCCGCACGTTCACTGTCGCCGGCGCGAGCGTGGAGTTGCAGGACACGCGGATACCAACGCGAGCACTTGTAAAAGACGGCAGGGCAACGGTCGCGCCGAGACACGAGAAGAAAGCGACATGGGAAGTGGGACAGTTGTGAGGAGAGGTTACCGCCACGGGATGTCGGACTTCAGCTAACGTGCTGCTCGCCGCGAGGCCGTCTGTAGCGGGACGGCGCTGCAGTGGCGTATAGTTGAGGTACACACCTCAAAAAAGTTTTTGCACTACTGGGATTTCTTAGTTACTGGGTTGCTGAGAAAGTATGGGTTGAAAATACACACTTGAAAATACAGAATACCACGCCGGAACTGACGAATGTCTTTGTAACGCGCCTACTGCCCCAGCGAGCATCCTTCATGTGCAACCAATTACACGTGGAGCAAAACTTCTTGACGTGTAGGAGACTGGCTTGCAAAGGAGCACTGCCCCCAACTGTATAACATTCAAGCTCATTAAACAAGTTGCACACACGCTACCCAAATTGTCAGGAAAGTACTATTTATGTTGCATACGCAAGAAGAATGTTTATATTTTGCAACACTGCAAAATATTTTGCTATAATCTATTTAATTGATTTTTTTTAAAACAAGAACTTTATGTTCAGGGAATGGTTGTCTTCCACTTCTTGGAATCAGGGCCGTGATTATTGGGGTTGGTGGGGGGAGGCCTCCCCCGCTAGGAATCATTGTGAAAGGGGGCGAAATTGTGTACAAGAGGTGAAAAATTGAGAGAGAATTCAAGGAAAACTCAATATAAGAGGAGAGGTAATCATTGTTTTAAATATACGCAAAGTAGTGTTTATGGAATAATATTGTGCGTATAATAATTAAAATTTGTTATTTTGAGGGGAGGAGGGAGAAATATTATTTTTTCACCCTTTACAATTGGTATGCTGTGCACGGCCTTGCTTCAAATTCATGGATACTTTACTTGACGAGGACTGTTGGTTGAGCGAGTGTCCACGTGGACAAACAGCACAAAATAATTTACTTGAAAATGAAACTTAGTTTTTTTATTGAAAATAAAGTACGCTGGTTTTTATAGCTCTAGATGTAAGCGCAAGAAGCAAAGCTGACGATATAATATTTTTTAAGCACAATGTGAAAATAATGTAACCCTTTCAGCCAGCGAACTTATTCCTCCCTCGCTACCCGCGCTAACCACCTGCACGTAGACAGCGGCTTTGTGATGTATACTGACTGTACACACGTACTATATATGGCGCGTCGCACAGGAAGTGGATGACCTGAGCTGCAGAACGTTTGAAATAAAGTTATTTTTTTTACGAAACTGTTTAAACAATAAATTTATTCAGTTCAACGCCTAAAATAGCATATTTATTTCAGACTACAAGAACTAAAAAAAAAAAAAGTTTTTTACATTTCACCTTTTAATTTCTAATGCAAACAAAAAAGTACTTTTCAAAACTTATTAACTTCAAACATTTCGTATTTCTTATAAGCACAGCTGAGGACTGAGAAATTGGGATTGTGCAAATATCAAGTTGCGTTCACAGTTCAGTTCTGAAAGTTCTAAACTGTTTTAGTGTGTGTAGAGCCAAGGCTATAATATTAAATAATGTTTTTAACTAATTACGTATATTGTGTTAAACATGTATTTCTAGATGATTTGGCTACTCGTTGTCAAATTTAATTATTCAGCATATTATTTGGATACAGATAAACAATTTTTCTCCTTGAAGTCGGTTATATATGGAGACTTTATTAAAACGACTTGCAAGATTTGTGCGCTTTGAAACAATAAAGACAGTGTTGCCAACCACAGTTGAATTCCGCTACTCTAATAATGCGATATCGCAATTCCAAAGTCTAGGTGTGATTGCGAGTAAAATAAATAACCTGAAATGACTCAGTTCTTTTTTTTTTTAACGATCAATGAATATATTTTACTTTTTGCATATCCCGGTAATTATCAGATCTGAAATGAATTTACTTTCACGACGTGAGGAATACAATGATTTAAATTCAAAGACTACTAGTTTAATGATTAAAAAAAAAAGCATTTCATAAACAACTGCGAGTGGCAAAAGTGGCCGCAATGAAAGCAAAATTCATTCACAATAACACGCAGGTCCGTCCACTTGAAGAGCTTAAGTGCCCAACCACATATTACGAAATAAAACAAAAAAAAAAGCGTGGAGTTGAAAAATCTGTTCATACACTGCAGCGAAACTAGGGTCTATGGCTCAGAAAATCATGTTAGTGTATCAAAATGGTTTCTGTACAGTTTTTACTTGACGTACAAGTTGGCTAACGTCGGCTTAAAGATCTGTCTTCGCACGTAGCTCTCGAAGCATTGTTGGATAAGTTACATTTTAAAAATAACTCCAGTTAAATTAAGTTACGTTGGTGGATAAATTAACTTCAAATACTTTTCGTTACTTTCGAAGGAAATGTAAATGGGCGTTAATTTGAAAGTAACTTACTGAACTCCGTTACTCAGCAGGTGACATGTGTGTAGTCCTACTTTAGCTTAGAACACTGCTTAGTCTAAAGAAAGTGGTAAATCGTAGAACATTGGTTAAAGTAGGCTGTAAATACCATTATAAGAATACATATAAGTAATAGGTACACCGCCAAGTAACATGGAAACTAGAACTAGAAAACCGCTGAATTGGAACAAAAACGGCTATTTTATTAAATATGATTCCTTTGTAATAATTAGTAGTTAGTGACGTAGTAGGGCAAATGTGCTATCCATTGGTGGAATTACTTTGATATTTTAGTTGTAACATTTTATTCTAACTTATTTCTTATTACCATACATTTAACACCCCAATACCTAAAACGCTTGCATTACTGTATATACTAAATGTTAGGTTAAGTGAAGTTAGGTTAGGTTAAGTGAAGTTAGGTTAGGTTAAGTGAAGTTAGGTTAGGTTAAATTAGGTTGAGTTAGGAGAAGTTAGTTTAGGTTGAGTTAGGTGAAGTTAGGTCAGGTGTAGTTAGGTTACATTAGGTTAAGTGAAGTTAGGTTAGGTTGGGTTTGATTTTTCTGAACTATTATGTATGGTTAAGGGATAGTGTATGCCGATAGGACAGAAGGAGTGTGGGAATAAATTTACAAGTCCTAGCATGAGTGGTATGTCTTACATAAAGGTTGGGAAATATTCCACATTCAACATATGGTATAAATTTTTTCTAAGTTCAGTGTGAACAAAGAAACATTTTTACATTCCTGCACGAAGTAGGAACTTCTGTAAGTACAATGACAATGCAAGGTTAAAAATATTCCAAGTCCCGACACAAGTGGGAAGAATTTTTACAAGTTCAACAAAGATGGCTGCCCCCAGTAGACAAAATTAAAGATGGCGGTTTGAAGGGAGTGGAGCACAAGCGACAGAATGAGTAATCAGAGTGTGACTAAGATGAAAAGGAATGCCAGAGCATTATGTCATGATGACAGGGTGAAGCGAAGGCGACTAAAGTGGAATGCGAGAGCATGAAAAGGTAGGGATATAATGATAGAGCATAATAAAATAAAATCCAATATGGTGGACAATATGGTGGCCAGAAACAAGATGGCTGCCAGGGGAAAATGGTGCACAAGATGGAGGCCTGAAACAATAAGGCTGGCAGTGGAGCCGGAGCCGCCTCCTGACTTCTGCATGAGAACATACCAAAGCATACTACTAATCACCGTAGGTTGCGGTGTTGTGCAGTTCCTTTAACACTCCGGGTTCCTTGCATTCTGGAAGGCCCAACTGTAAATTTGTGTGTTTTCCATCATTACTTTCCCAGTACCTGCAAAAAAAACACTATCTTTAGTATGTGGGCGTTTTATTGTGACCAGTATGCTTTGACTGCTGTCTTCAGGCTACATATCTCTTCTCATTTTGGCCGACAGCCAGCTTCTTTCAACTCTAGTACTGGACGCAAAGTGGAGTCATTAAGCTGATCTTTCCTTAAGTCACTTATCACTCCATACAGGTGACCCATCACAAGATACAGATCCTTGCATTCTTGTCCACTGTACCTTCAGCGATTCACTGCTCTTTTCTTGTTGGCGTTTGCAATGATGACAGAAAGGTTCACATGGCCTTCTAGAAAGTGTATCTGCTTTGCTGCAAAAATTTCCAGATCTGTGCTGTATTTAAAAGTTGTATTCTTGAAGATGCTGTATCCACCAGACTACTTGACCTTTGGGGTACTTGAAATTAAGTAGCCAGTGCAATGGAGCATGGTCCATTATTAGAATAAAATGCCTGTCATAAAGGTAAGTGTGGAACTGTGAAATTGCCTTCACCCTTGCTAGAAGCTCCCTGCATGTCACAAATTAATTTCTCTCGGACTTGTGCAATACCTCACTGAAGTATTCTACTGGTTTCTCCTTCCCATCCTGAATCTGAGATAACACAGCTCCAATGCCTACATCACTAGCAAACGTATCCAAAACGAATGTGCCTTTACTTTTCGGGAATACCAGGACTGGGGAAAATATCAGAATTTCCTTTAGCTTATTAAAAGCAACTTCGTGCTCAGCGGTCCAATAAAATTTCCTTTTTGCTTCTGTCAGTTTATGTAGGAGCTTGGCGAACATGGAGAACACTGGTACAAATCTTCGGGACTAGTCGTAAGCACAGAAAACTTTGCACTTCGTTTTATCAGTTGGTGTCAGCCAATTTATTATTGCTTTGGTCTCCTCGGGGCCTGTTTCTGTTCAGTGGGCAGACACTACATGTCCCAAGAAATTTATTTTCTTTTGGAATAGGAGGAAATTCTTAAGAACTAGTTTCCAGTTGGCTGCTGCCACTTTCTGGAATACAGTGTCTAAGCATGATAGGTGTTCATCAAATGTCCTTTCTGTCACAGCCATGTCATCTAGGTAAATCTGACAGATATCTAAAGGGAGGACTTTTTCCATTAGGTGTTCGAAGGTGGCAGAGAAATTACACAGTCCAATTGGCATTTTTAGCTGCTAGGTTCCTCTCCCTTGGACACGAAATGCAGATTTCTCTTGGTACTCTGGTGCCACCATGCACTTCCAGTACCCACTCTTCATGTCCAAAGTAGAAAGCCATTGCGAACCTTCGAGGCTTTTCAGTATGTCGTATATCCTTGGAAGTGGATAAGAGTCTTTATTTGTTACATTATTAAGCTGATGATAACCCACACATAACGTCAGGGAGCCATCTTTCTTCTTATCAAGTACAATGGTGTAAGATCATGGACTAACTGATTGTTCTATCACACCTAACTCCTTCATTTACTTCAGCATTCCATCAACTGCCTCATGCGAAGCTACTGGCAGTCATCTTGGTGGCTGTTTTATGGGCGTGGCATCTCCTGTATCAATATGGTGGCAGGTCACATTAATCCTTCCAACGTCATTTGGTCTACATAAGAAGGCGTCCCATTTCACTGCAATAATTCAGAGATAGTCTTTTCTTTTCACCAGTTGAGGTTTTCTCTTGTTATTACTAGCAGTTCCTCAAGTACTTCTGGTACAGGACATTCGATTTGTTTTATTCCAAAAGCTTCTAGGACGTTAGGAGGCACCTGCATGACTTGCTTGCAAACCCCTATCACGGCCTTCTCCTCAAGACGAACGGCACTATGGGACAAATTAATTATTCTAACTGACAAACTGTCAGAATTTGAAGAGATAACTAAGACCTTGCTACAGTGACACTTCCTAGCAGGATGACACCCTTCTCTGCTGGTTCAGTTAGATCCAAACATCTGACAAATTTTCCTTGATATCTGCCTGTAATGACCATTTCACTAGAAGTTGGTAGCACGGTGGTTCGACAACAGAGTACTGGCCAGCTAATTGGAGAGGACAAATCCTGCCATGTTGACGCCACCAACTCTGTACTGCCTACCGTAGAACACCAAGTTGAGTATTGATACAGAACCCAAGCCTCTGTAGTACATCAAGCCCCAAAATACATTTATTCTCTATTTATGCTATGTAAATATCGTTCTCTAGGCTAGGGTCACGAAGCTTTAAGTTGATTTTTCTGTTTCCTCTACCTGGTGTGGTCTTATCTGTTACCATAGTCAAATATCAATGTTCCATACAGTCGTCGGTCGATCGCTATGGGGAAGGCTCTAAGTGAATGAGTGAAACATTTTTGGAGGCTCTTAACAGCGAGGTCTTGAGAGACGATGAGGATGATCGAGGTGAGTACGAAGCAGCCCCGGAATGAAAGGGCGAGGGAAATGGAAGATCCCCGAGAAAACCTGCTGACCCACGGCATCGTCCGGCACGATTCCCACATGCGAAAATCCGGGAGTGGCCCGGCTGGAGATTGAAACCGGTTCGCCTTTGTGGAAGGCTAGTGGGCTAACCATTCAGCCACCATCATCCCGGAAGGCCCTGATGAGAATGCCTAGTCTTTTTATGCAGTGTCTAGGACCATCTATCAAGAAATATCATTCATACTCCCCTCCACCAATAATATGGCTTACAAATACTTTTTCACTGAACACAACTGTAAGAACATTGGGGCCTTCTCTCTAGCAGTCACCATCATTCGCCTCCCAAGATCGGCGTTTACAAGTTTTCCGAATGTGTTGTACGATCACCTGCCTCTCGCTGCCACTTTTCGCAACATATGCTGCTGCTGTTGTGGGTAGTAGGGTCTCAGTTGCCGTGGCTGTCCACGTGATCAACACTCAGACGGTTTGGGTGGGGGATGCGAAGCTCTGTAGCACGTACCCTGAAAGCGAAGTCCGTCACAGCCATCTGCAACTTTTTCAGTGTCTCCTTGATGCTGTCATCATTGTCCTCGCTCAGCGCCACTGCCCGCACTAGCTGTCGGTGTGCTAGCTCCAAGGCCGACACCAGGGTAGGGTACTCCAGTCGATGTCGCTCTGGCAGAGATTGTAGTATGCTCAGTGCTGGGCCTCTCAGTGCAGCCGCGAGGTAGTTAACCAGCTGTTCCTCTGACCAGCTATTCAGTGTGCGATTATTTCGAACTGGTGTTTGACTGCCGTCAATGAGTCTGGCCATCGCAAGGGACAGGCTTAATTGCGACCCTCTTTACTACTCTTGGCTACGCGACACAAATGCTGCAGAGCTGCTGGCTATTCTCCGAGGTTGCTGTATTGGCTACGACTTGCACTTCTTCCTCACTTATCTCGACTGCTGTTGTGGTAATAGTGGAACTCCGCTGCTGAAGAAATTCCTGCCATTATTTCTTCAGTGCACTCATTTTCTTCCCCACATTGTCCACTCTCCCACTTACACTGTCCATTCTTTCATTTACACTGTCAATTTTCTCGTCAACGTAGCCAATTCTAGTATTCACTAACTCGCTAATGCCTTGTATTTTCCTGTCTAAATTTTCATTTACTGAGTCTATTTTCCTACTTACATTCTCGTTTGCACTTATACAGAACTAATTTGGGTATTAGCAATTTCATTCGCTTTTTATTTTACACTACTAACTTGGTTGTTTAGATTTTCTTTCAAGCTATTTACACTTGCGCTCACATTTAACTACTTAGCCCCTAAAATTAATGCTCGTAGTGCTTCTGCTGTTCTGCAGACATTTTTCTAGTCAACGTTATTGTAGAAAACAGTATTAATTTTTTTGGCCTACAGGCAATACAATTAATTACTTTTTTTTAATATCACTAATTACTAGTATTTTGCCTAACTTAATTTACAATTGAATGCCTCCATCACAGTTCTGACACCAGTGTTACAAGGCGCCAGGGATGTATCCTAATTGGTGAGGAATGGAGGTCTTAATGAAAGTAAAATATATAGTGGAGTGGAGAGATTTGGGCGGCTCTTAACATCGAGGTCTTGAGAGCCGATATGGGTGAAGTGAGGTGAGAATGAAGCAGCGCCAGAATGCAAGGGCAGGGGAAACGGGAGATCCTGAGAATATCCGCCGGCCAGCGGCATCGTCCGGCACGATTCCCACACGCGAAAATCTGGCAGCGGCCTCGCTAGGAATCGAACCGGGTTCGCCTGGGTGGGAGGCGAATAGCCTGATCACTACACTATCGCGGCCCCCATAAAGACCTAAATTCAATTTCTAATTTATTTGAAACAGCTATTATCCATCATTAAAATACCTTGCGATACTCCGCAGACATGTTTAATGGCTAAAGTTACGTTGTTGATTAATTTTTAAGCTAGTTTACTTTAACGATATGAATTTTTTTTGTAAAGTGTATTAATTTATTGGCTATTCGTGAAGTTGAATAAAAACTGCATCGTCGTAGATAAGCGTGGGAAAAAAATCCGGGTGTTGCTGTGTCGGAACATGGCCGTGGGTTTACGTGAATACGTCTGCGTTAACGAGTAATATTTTCGTTGGGATATGGAAATGAAATGAATGTAACGAAATTGATACGTGGATTTTATTGCCGCAATCGACATATCTAGATGAATTCTTTCGTTCGGCATCGGAATCTGCGCACCAGCACATTGCAGTAGTGAGATGTACCGCCTGGAAATTGTCGTCCACGCACAAAATGGCCGGCAGTCGCCACGGGCCCCCACCCACGCCTCGTGCATGCGCGGCGCCAACTCAAGGTCATGTTTGCATTGCAGTCGTATCCCCGATCAACCGAGACCACATTCGTTTTATCGCTATTATTAGTCACGATGTTATAGAGTCGGAATGGGTCACCCTGAAATAGTAGCTTCGCCTTTTTTCATAGTCGCCCATGTGTTGGCCTGATTTCAAGACGTTTTCACGTTAAAAAAAACCCCCTTCGCTAAAATGTAAACCCTTGGATAGTTTTTCTACGCGGTACGACGCTGTCACGTCACTACAAATACGGCAACTCCGGGAGTCCGTGAAGCATGAAGCAGCAAGCTTTCTCTTTCCTTCTCTCTCTCTCTCTCTCTCCGCGACCTCTTTAGCGTCTGTTTCCTCACTAGATCGATGTGACGTCACCCAATCAAGCGTTGTCTGCAAGTGCACACTCGCTCACTGCCAGGTTTATTCTCTTCAAGTTGTGTTGCATATGCACCGGATTTTATTCCTTTTGCATGTAAACAAATAGGATAACTGATATTAAAAAAAAAAAATATGCATTTTTGTAAAATTTTTAAATCTGCATTGGGTAAGAATCTACGTAAATAATAAACTTTGTTCTTCGCACTAGAGCGGAAAATTAACGAAATATGTCCTCGTGATTTTTAATATTCGGGTCGTAAAACGGGTTTTGCAAAACGTTGCGCCACACAATTACTTGACTAAACACTTGTGACAAAAGAATCTAACAATTCAGCTATATTTATTTTGCTCTTAAATTCACCCCNCCGGTTCTCCCCTTCCACAAACAGAAACACAATTGTATTTTTACTATTAACTCTTGTGAACAGATCTGGAATACGTGTGTAATAGTTACAAAATAAAGTTAATGATAACACATTTTGAGTCAAACACGAACGTTTACAGAAAATAGATAGAATTTCTCAATCTATGACCAGCTTATGTCTTTGGAGCACCAGTGCATCTTACGACGGTAATTTTCCCAGTGTCTAATGGCTGATCGACATAGCCCAGTTTGTAGGCACTGCAGAATAATTTGCCAGCAAATTCAAAACACAGTTGCACACAAGCACTGAACACACATTTTTTAATCGACTCTCACACTTTTCAGGTTCAGATACGTTTCGATCTTGTTTCTTTGACGATTTAATTTCTTCTAACAAGTTTTTGTTTCCCAGCAAATAGTAGCGAAGTTTTGAATACAATAGGCACTTCTCAACTTAGGCATGTAAAAAAAAGTCAAGTGTTGATAAAGACATAATATACGTGTAATATTCTCAGAAAAGTTTGCACTTGTCCAGGAAGTTCGTTGGCATCGTTACTAAATGTTTAACGACATAAAAACCCACCAAAAGGTTTCTGACGATCTCGTTGTCGGTAGTCGCATCCCCCTGGATGCAGCAGGACCTATCACGGACTTCCCTACTCAGGCTCGTGGGCCTGTAGTGCCGTTACAGTCCCAGCATATTTAAGCACACGCGGCAGTTCGAACTAATTAACCTGAAAAATACGCGGGTGGCCACCGATACAGGTCTGCTTCTTCCCAAAACATGCCTCGCCTTTTCGTCTCCTTCGATACAGCCTGTTTTCAGGTTCGAACTCGGGTCCTCATAATATAAACTAAATTACAACCCTGCGTGTTACCCACAGGGGCTAGCGTCCAGCCTTCGAACACCAAGATGGCTGAAAATTCCCTTTAAACACGTAATTAAATAACGCCGTCTACAACTTACCAATAATGAGAGTGCAAGAGGCAATAATTACTCAAGTCACTTAATTACTATGGCAACGGATCAATAACTGCTCATATACTAGGGCCTTTTAAACGCATTACAAAAATAACAAACTGGAAAGACATATAAATGTTTGCGATAAAATAAAATAACAATTTCGAAGAGCAGTGTAATGACATACCAATTGTAACAATTAATGTGCCAATGAAAAAAAAAATGGATGAAAACAGATTACGTTATGCAAATACATAAACAAGTAAATATTTAAAATCTGCATATGGCCCAATTTTACTACGTTACATAATTTTGATTGTTTAAATGTTGAGTCATTAAAAAAAATGCTGAGGTTCGTTGAATGTATTTATAAACCTATTTATTAGGCTATTCACGGTAAAGTGAGCACTTTTTGAAGCCCTCTCATTTGGAATAGTAGTAACTCAAAAGTGCTCACTTTACCGTGAATAACTTATACACATTTTGGCTCAAAATTAGTGTCAGAGTAACATACATGATTTTGTCATGAAATAGAGCTTAATTACTGCTACATTTTAACCTGTCTATAATTTTGATAGCAATCAAAGCAATCCCCTCCTCATCCAAAAAGATTCTTGCACTTCGATCACCCCCTCCGAAAAAAAGGACCTGCATGTGCCACTGCTATGCTGACTGGCCATTTGCCTTTGTTGTCTGCGCAGTTTCGCCAATGTCGTAGCAATAGGCGCGCTCTCAGCGTCGAGTGTAATTATTATTTATTGAAAACTTGTTTTGACAACATGCAGATAAATCTCTGAAAAGTTTATAAAGCTCAGGGATTGTGCTTAAACGAACTCGTTTTATATTTAGATTTATGTAATTATTTTTTAGGAATGTCATAAATATTTTATCTATTGTAATTGCCTTTTAAAACAAATCGNTCATAAGTGACTCCCAGCCGCAACCTAATTTAAGACGTTGTCACGTCAAAATTACAGTTTCTTTACGACACCAGTTTAATTTTAAACGTTCGTTGACATGTTTTCGCTATCAATTGTTGTAGCGCCAGTGATTAGAAAATGCTCTACAAGTCACTGTTAGATCTTCAAACGCATTCACATGTGTAATATTTTCAGAATAAAGCTATTTTTACACAATTTGTTACTATTTTGGTTACCTTCTTATTAACAAATAAGGTACACGCTACGTGCACATTTCTTTGGCGGCAAACGTTTATTTCAGTGTTCTTTATATAGCGATGTCACAAATAAAGCTTTATTAATGCTTTGAGTAGTATATGCATTAGAAAAAGCTGTGCGGACAGTATACAGTAAGTATAAAAATACACAAGCGGGACTAGGAACAGCACGTTGTGGCAGACGAGCCTCTTTGATGTATTGTGCCTGTAGTGAAATCTGGCAACAGTGGCGAAAGCTCCGTGTCACCGCTTGGTTTCTTAACAATGGAGTTAGTGTTTGTGAGTATTGATACACGTTGTGTGAGTGCCCGATCCCTCTCTCTTGACCAAAGGATTTCGTTGACCCCGGAGCAGTCAGTGCCAGGTGATTTTATTCTCACGACGGTACTAGTGCTGCCATCTACTTCAGAGTTAGTGAACTATCACACTGCACGCTTCAAGGCCGCGCGCGCAGTACGAATACAGACTGCCGTGATGAAAATCGATTAGTGGAATCGTATCGTCACTGGTGGCTGCCTGTAACGAGCTTCAAGGCCATCACGCACAATAGGAACAAGGCAGCCGTTGTAACGATCGATTAGTAGTATCGTATCTTCACTAGCTGACTTATTTAGGCAGCGGCTTCACTGCTGGCTCCCTCCCCAATACGCCGTAAGGAACGGAGTAAACACTT